>PVJX010008596.1:0-64866 GCA_004027295.1 Dolichotis patagonum
GATGACCTAAAGGTTAATAATCCTAATACACTATGAAAAAGTATAGTATATTTTCTAGCCATGCAGTGTTGTGTTGATTCTAAGCACTAACCTCTAAGTAAGCACAAGTATAATATAAATACCAAAATTGTTAGACTTGACAAATTCATCTGCTGCTTCACACAAATTATATGAGGCATAATGAAGTGGTTTTTAATGGCACAGAAGTTCAGAAACAAATGAGCAAAACATTTCATCTGTCTTTTTCCATATGTTGGAAGAGCCACATATCAAAAAGATCATAGAGTTAACATAAAAAATGTATGATATGTAATGTGTTTCCTGATTAAAAATATTAATTTTATATTCTTTCTTAATTTTTATAGCTGCTTAGATTATTACTTGTTTAAGAAAAAAAATCACCTCTGAAGCAAAGGACAATAGCCAAGGCTATCCTAGTTCAATGACCACGGAGATATGGTAGTTTATTTTGTTCAGTCACACAAATTTGTCCAACATCTGTTTTGGACTTTTTGCTTAAACAGCATTAAATTTAAATCAAGTGTGCATGCTTTTAGCAGTGATACTCTTCAAAGTTTTATCTGGAAAGCAGTAAAAATAACTTTATTGAAGAGAAATATTGGGGGATAATAAATGCATTATGTGCACATGTGTACAAAATTAAACAAATCTCTGAAATAAATTAAAAATATACATTTCTTTATGAAACATTAGTTGAACATCTGTTACGTGAATAGAAATTTTCTAAGTATCATGGGCAATTTAAAAATTGAAGGTATAGTTTTCACCCTGAAAGAGACTACATAGGATATGAAATATGCATGGGTAATGTTTTTCAGTTGCTTGAAAATAATAGTAAAACACACTGGAAAAATAAATGTTTGCTTAGGGAATCCAAGTCAACGGTGACTACAGGTCAGACTTAATAGAAGAATGCTTGTGCTTACCATTTCAAGATTTGCAATGTTGGAGACAATTCACTAATTCTATTAAAAATATGTGAGCAAAGGTTCACAGAAATATATGAACAATTCTTGCAAGAAGAATCTTTAAAACTTCCTGTCTTGAATATAAAACTGGTAAAGATACATGAAGATAGTTTGAAAGGGGCAGAGAGAGAATGCTTAAATGAAGAATCTCAAATTCTCAGTACTAAGTTGGTCTTCCAGGACAGTAGTTTGTATTGGGTGCACACTATTGATGAAGCATTTACTCTTTCTACAACTGATGAGTGAAATCTGTTATCTCCATTTTATAGATGAGGAAATTGAGGCATTAGGAAGGTTGCAGTTGGAACCCTGACCTTCTGAAAACACTCTTCTCCTGATAAAGTTTTCAATAAAGGCCTGAAGTTGAGTATAGATATGCACTTGAGCTACATGGACATTTTCCAAGGGGTATAAAAATATAGAGAGTCTTAAACCACTTTCTTGTTCTTTGATCTGTTTGTGTACTTTGTACTAAAGTTTATCAGTGAGAAAATCTACCTATGGTTTATGAACCACTTTTTGCAATTGCTTTGATACTTTCTGAAATAAAAGTATATTCACACTAGTGTTGAATCTTCCCAGAATATACTGGACATTGCCTCAGTGTGCACAAACTTAAGGAACCAAACTAAAGGACAATTCAAAATCTTAGTGTCTCCGTGAGAACTTACATTTCTGAAAAACTAGAAAATGAAGTCCCTGCCTAGCAATAGATTAACAGCTGAAAAGTGCTGTCAGCATGGATGGACTCATAGGTGCTCCCTGGATGCTTGTCAGAAACAAACACATGACCCTGACAGCTGTGAATTTTAATGGCCCTACATGATGCCTATATATGTTTAATTTTAAGATACACTGGTGTACAATTTTTATCTTCAACAAGGTAAAGACTATTCTAGTGACCGGCATATCATTTAAGGCTATTTTGGTGTTAGATCAATGAGAGGATTTTATCGCATAACATCAAAAGTTTTACTTTTTACACATATCTGAATTTATAATGGAAAATGTTTATATGTTATTTTTAAAAGAAGAAGTGGCATATGTTTTTCAAAGTTATTAGAGAATCTAAGAACAAAGATTTTAAAACCCTGATCAAAATTGGCCTCACCGCTGCCCCTAAAGAGGCATTCTAGAAGGTAGACAAATGATACCACGTGGGTGATGCTGGAGAAAATCACCCTAGCAGCAGAGGAAAGTCCCATTTGTTTCATATCCAGTGTAATGGGTTGGTCCAGTGATTTTGTGCACTTACAACTATGTATTGCAAGTACACAAGATTCTTTAAAAGTATGTAAATTTGGCCTCACAGTTAAAATTTTGAAAGTAGGACTTAGATTTGGAAAACAAGACTCACAAATATCTACATTTCTAAAATGTTTTTCATGGGATCTTGATGGAGAGAGTCAGTATATCCTTAGAGTTCTTTCAAGCATCACCTGGTATGTTTGAGATGATTCAGCCACGGTGAAAAAACCTTCTTCCAGAACTGGACGCTACAGTGTTGAAACTTGAAAGGATTTTGCCCTAAAATAAGTAACATGATATGAAGGTGGTGAGAGGCGGGATCAAGGAGGTTTACCTTGAGGTCACGTCCTCCTTCCCCTGTGACAACTTCCTTTTTCCTTTCCCAGTGGTGTGAAAAAGGTCCCAAGCAGCTCCTTGCATCAACGCCTGCCCTAAGCGCCACCCCAGTCAGAGGTTATATATATGACCCATACCACACGTTTTAGTCAGAAGAAGCCAGGCCTTCTATAGTCCTGGATTCCTCTCCACGTCCTTGGAGTAAAGGTTACAATGACTTTATATCTTCTCTCTTATTGTGCTGAAAAACCTAACAAAACTCACCAGAGTAGACATTTGTATTTCTGCAGATCCTACTGCCAAAAGCTACAAGAAAGTGATTATCAGGGAATATTTCATGAAATTTTAGTTTGATCAGTTGAAAGGATGGACTTTTATATGTAATTCTTTTTTTTTCTTTTTTTAAATTTTATTTAAAGAGAAAACAAAACAAAACAGAAAAAAGTGTAGCAACACTACAGAATTCCAAGAAAAAAAAGAACAAAAAAGCACTAAGAAATCATTACTTGATAACTTACATACTGTCATTTAGGAAACAGTTGTTCAAGTTACAAAATTAAAACATACAAAGTACACATTCAAACAATGAGACTGTTAACAGTTCTGCTCCACAATCTAACAAAAACTGTAATATGGTCATTCATTTTACACACTTAAACATACATGCAATTATATCATTTAGAGCACTTTCTTTTCCTCTCTGTTTTACAGTACCAATTACACATTTTGGGTTTTATTACTCCTACATTTCTTATTACTTTTTACACTAGAGACACAATGTGATATTTATAAATATAATTCTTATTTATTTCACTGAGGATAGTCTCAATTTGTCTCCATTTACCTACAAAGGCCTCAAGATCATCTTTCTTCATAGCTGAGTAATACTCCATTGTATAAAAATACCACATCTTTTTCATCCACTCTGCAGTTGATGGGCATCTTGGTTGTTTCCAAGATTTAGCTATTACAAATTGTGCTGCTATGAACATGGGTGCACATATATCACTGTGTTATGACCTTTTCAGTTTTTCTGGGAAAATACCCAGGAGGGGAATATCTGGGTTGAATGGAGCTTCCAGTCCTAGTCTTCTGAGAGTTCTCCATACTTAGTTCCATAGTGGTTGCACCAGTCTACACTCCCACTAACAGTAGAGCAGTGTTCCTTTTTCCCCGCAGCCTCACCAACATTGATTCCTTGATGGCAGCTATTCTTCCTGGAGTGAGATGAAATCTCAGTGTTGTTTTAATTTGCATTTCTCGAATGACCAGTGATGGTGAACATTTCTTCATGTATTTATTTGCCATTTGTATATCTTCATCTGAGAACTGTGTGTTCATCTCAGCTGCCCATTTTTGGAGAGGGTTTTTTAATTTGGGGGGCTTGATGTTTTTCAATTCTTTGTATGTTCTTGATATAAGTCTTTTGTCTGAGGGGTTGCCCCATTCTGTGGGCTTTCTTTTCACTCCATTGGTGATTTCTTTTGAAGTGCAGAAACTTTTCAATAACATGAGATCCCAATTGTTGATTCTCTGAAGCATTTCCCATGCGGTTTGCATTTTATTCATGAATTCTCTGCCTACTCCTATGTCTCCAGTTATACATAATTCTATGAGAGAAACAAGGGTTACAATGTTGGGGAGAACACTAATCTATGAAATCTGTTCTGGACATCTAGATGAAAATGTTGCATTGGACATTATCGTTTGAATTTCAGATATTTACAGAGATATACACTTCAGAATCATTGTGTGTATATGTATGGATAGATAAATATGGAGATAGTAGGTAGATAGATATATATATCACACAAAAATGCAGTATTCAGTGTGATATCTAATTGAAGTAGCTGAATAAGTTAAGTATAGACAGAGAAAGATCTAAATTACCATTCCGGGAATATTCTAGCAGCATGTTGCCAAATCTAATCTTTGTTCTTGGTTTAGGAATTCTCATAGGAACATTTTACCACAATAGTGCATTACCTTCTTTATCATAAAACACACACACACACACACACACACACATATATATATATATATATATATATATATATATATATATATATATATATGAAAACACATTATATCTGGCTTTCCTTTTTCACAGACAATTCTTTATTAGCTCTCAATCCAGCAGCTAAATGTTAGTAAGTTGTAGTGTGTTTTTTTCTCCCTCTCATCACATACACAAACATACACACACATACACACACAGGTTCTGCAGGTAACTACAGTTTCATTGATTCATTTTCAGCAAATATTTATGGAGCACTCAGCAAATCAACAATTCTAAGATCTAAAATATGAAAATAAACAAAGGAAACAAAACTCCCTGTTCTAACCTTTATTCTAGTAGAGGAAAAAAGATAACAAAAAACATAAAAAAGTATACAAAATGACAAAACCATTTGTGAGAAAATAAGGACCAAGAGGGTTTCATAAGATATTACAGTTTGTAATAATCAAATCATTGGATCACACATGTCAAATGTATATTAGTCTATGATACATGTTCTAGAAATTATTTCAGTGATAAATTTTATGGGTTGCTAAATACTGATTTAGGAAAATTGGTCAACAAAAATAAGCAATCATTTATGTTGTCTTTCTATATAAGCTATATTTCAGAAAACCAAGTAGATGAGGAAATATTATTCTTTATAGAAGAATTCTAATGTAAATATCAAAGGATTATCTAATTTTAAAAATCACAATTTTTCACAAAAAAGTGATAGAATTCATTTTAGAAAAGTTCACAATACTAGTATAATTAGGTGAAAGAATGAAAGTTTTGAATGGATCATTCAAACCAACAATACCTTTAAAATAGTCAATTTAACAGCATTATACAGAATTACTTATTTAATATTCTTGTCAAGTGAATCTGGTTTGAATCCACCCTAGATTCTAGCCATAAAAAGCAATTTACAGAAACTACAAGAGACAAAGAAACATAAGTGACACTACAAGTATATAGTCAGTAAAGAAAGTAGATCCTGTTTAAGCCAACAGTAAAAACTGTTTTAAGAGAAATGAGAAATTTCAAATACTTCCTGGGCATTACATATTTCTCAAGATTTATTAACTTGGTTAGCTATGATGATTTATTGTGATTTTTTTTTTGCCTGTTTTGGTTTGTTTTTATCTTTTTGAGCCAGAGACTCACTGTGCAGTTCAGGTTGGCCTTGAGCTCATTTTGTAGCCCAGGCTGGTCGTGAACTTGCATTGATCCTCCTGTCTCAGCCTCCGGAGTGCAGGGATTACAGGCATGCACCACCACACCCAGCTATTATGGTTGTTTTTTTTAAAGTAGCCATCATCTAGTTAAAAAATTATTAACATATCTTTGCACATGTGTGAAGTTCAAAAGTATTAAAATTTAGATATTTCAAAGCAAACAGCAGATGTCATAATTAAAATATTTTTTTGAAAATAATTTTCTATGTGGCTCTAAGGGAGGAGGCAGTTTTTGTTGTCAAAATTAATATATTTGTGAATTACTTGGTAAAAAGTACAGTTTCAACAAAAATTGTTCTTACATACCACTATCATTTGATAGAAAAGCTCCTGAATTCTCTAGTCACCTGGACAGAAGTTTGGGACTGACTTGAATGCATAGTATTAAATTCAGTATCAGAGAGGGCTTCTCAAATGACCTCTTACTATACTCTATCTCCTAGAATTCATATCTTAGTGCAAGACCCTCCCCTTGAGGGAAGTCTATATTTAATAATTAATTTTTAACTAATATGATATGGCAGAAGCAATCACATATCACTTCAGAAATAAAATTATGAATGCCTGTGAATTTTATAGGGTGCTGCACTGACACCCTTGCTCATTATGCAGCTGTAGATAACTAACACAATCAGGTTAAGGGGGGACAGTTGGACACTGTTATCAAACATTTGTGTCATGGGGAAAGGGGTTTAATTTTCTCTTTCTTTCCTTTTTTAAGTCTCTATATGTAATTAACCCACTACTGACAAATATTCATCTTCTTACATGTGCCTTACTTTGCATCTACTTGTGGTTAGTAAACCACACTGCCGTTAATTTCCTCTCAGAACCCTCACCCTCACTTTGAGCACATTTATCTCACCATTCTTACCACTTTCTGAAGAAGTGCAGGGGGTTCTCTTGTGTGAATATCTTTCACACTATTGTGGCAGCCTTTACATTTTGAATAGATTCGAAAGGTTTAGTTTTCATGGTCATTTTAGGTTTAAGAAAGAGGCAGAAGTTGTACAATTTCAGGTGAATAAGGTGAAGGGGACCACACGATATTGTTTCTGTTTGGCAGAAATTGCCGTACCAGAAGCAAGTGTGACACAGGGTGTTGTCCCAACCAGAGGGTGAAACTGCGCATTTGTCAGGACATTGTTTAAGCACATCACTTCTTAACTGCTTGAATAATCCCTTACCATTTCAGATCACCATAGTGTTCCTGGGTACAGACTCAACTCCCCACATTTCCATTAAGCTCAAATATCAAGCAAACATCATTTTCATGTTAGACCTTGACTGATGCATAGTTTTTGCACAGAGAATGAGTGATTTTCATTAGAAAGTTGTATTTCGGTCTCAGAAGCATAACCATAGACTCGAGTTGAATCTCCAAAGATGATATTTCTTAAGAAGCTGAAATTTGACACAGCATAATCACACAGCTCTAAGGAAACTGGCAAACACTGTTATTTTTTATTCAACAGTCAAAACAAGTGGAACACATTTCATACTCTTGTTTGACGTTCAAATTTGTTGTTAAAGTGCTTTGAACAAAGCCTTGGTTGGAATTTATCACACACAGATACCAAAGCTGGACACACTCCTGCCTCTGGTACTGAAGACTCCTTCCTTTTCACTGGGTGGTGCCTGGCAACAGGATTCACTGTAGTTTTTGAGCACACCTATTTCTTGCCTTATCTCTCTATTTTTCATTTTTACTCTTATTTTCCTGTATCATCTAGTTACTTTTAATTAGTCTCAAGATTATTAAATTGCTTAAAAATTGAGAATGAGCTTTCATAGGTATTAGGAAAACGTTAAATTCTTTATTTTAATGATTGGAAAGTCCCTGCCCCTCTGGACAAGCAAATTAAATACCTGATATCAGGATAACAGATAGGGATAAATATTTCACACTTCTGTACTAGAACAGGCAAGACATTTTCCTTTTGAAGATTAAAGAAGATTTTGCTTCCTTGGCGTATTTGAGGGGAAAAGGAGAATGTTAATTAATAGATTTTTGACTGTGGCTGTTTTATAGCTCTAGTCTGAAAGTAGCAATTTACAGTCTCTCAGATTTAAACCAAGATGTTAAAAAAACTATGAAATCATTTGCTGTTTGTTTCGCTAAGTACTACAGAATCTATACACTTGGAACTACACTGGTTTTTATTTTGTATTGTTTTGGCTGTAGTGGGGCTTAGACTCAGTGCTTTCACAATGAGCTACATCCACAGCCTTACTTTATTTTGAGGAAGAGTCTTGTTAATGCATTAAGCTTTCAGGGCTGAATTTGAACTTTCAGTCTTTCTGCCTCAGCTTCCCTAAGGGCTGGGACTACAGATGTACACCACCCTACCCAATTGATATATTTGTTTAAAATCACTTCCTAGAATATAAGTAACAATAATGTACTATGCATTTCACAAAGCTAGAACAAAAGGCATTAAAAATTTTAGTCATAAAGAAATGATAAACATTTAAGGAAATAAATATATTTAACCTGATAAAACTATATATATATATATATATATATATATATATATATATATATATACCAAAACATAACATGGTACCCCACTAATGTGCACAACTTTATGTTTTTATATATCAATTAAAATGTAATTTAAAAACTTATTTTATCTGATTGAATTAAATAAAATTATTTTTATTTATTTGCCAGAGTAGATGGATGTATTTAAGATACTATTGATACAGGGAAATGAAACTCCCAACCTACTAGGTGTCCTGTAGGAGTTTGTGTTCTCTAAAATTGAAGAATGAATTTTAGGAACAACAAATATTAAGAGCAAAAAATATTTATTGAGAGAAAAAAAGCTTCTATCTGAGAGAGAGAGAGAGAGAGAGAGAGAGAGAGAGAGAAGGGGTCCCAAGTGAAATTGCCAAAGGGTCTGTCCTTTTTAGGGACTTTTATAGATCAAAACCATGAGGTGAAAGGTATCCAAGGTGGGGAAGATAGGAATTCGCAAGGTGGGGGTAAAGGGGGACAGAACTATGGTCAACCAGTAAGATCATTGCTGGGGTAAAATTGATTAAATCAGGGACAGATGTGGAAGCGAGTCATATAGCAAGCAGGTATGCTTAAAGAGCAGTGACTCTTCCTGTAGGGGGTTGGGATGGTGATTCCTGGCTTCCTCAGGGTGACAGAGACCTAGATAGAATATAATCGGTAGAATGTGGGTGCATTTGCTTGATCTTTTGTCTTGAGGTCTGGCCTACAGTGAAAGGTGTCTTTGTCTCCTCCAGGGTTGCAAGTTATCTGGCATTCTACACTGGCTCCTTCAGGGTCCAGCATTTCTATCTAATCGAGTTGCCTGTAAGTAACACATCAATGTATAAATGTAAATTTATATCTAAAAAAAAGAGTCTATCAGCCATGACTATTTTGGCATTGCACT
Organism: Dolichotis patagonum; assembly: GCA_004027295.1. Taxonomy (NCBI): domain Eukaryota; kingdom Metazoa; phylum Chordata; class Mammalia; order Rodentia; family Caviidae; genus Dolichotis; species Dolichotis patagonum. Next base: position 9,224 of record PVJX010008596.1, read on the forward strand.
ATTGATTCACAGGAGTCTGCTTCATTTGGTTAAAGAATACTAAAGTCATAATTAGACTATTTTACATGGAAGGAAAGAAGGGAAAATGGGCCAGAGAGGGAAGAGTATTCATCAGCTGCCTTGTCACCATCACCACAAGTAGTGTAACAGATGACACACATGCCATTTAATTCATTAAATTCTTACAAAAATCCTTTTGAGAAAGGTACTACTATTACCCTCATTTTAATATGAGAGAAATGATTCAGAGAATGAATAATTCTCCCATGGTATTAGAACTACCATTGGCCCCGGAGGTCACATTCTTCTTTTTCACACAATATTTTAGTATCTCTATTGAAAATAGTATCCAACTCACCCCAAAATCACAAGTGATAGAATCTGAACCAAGAGCAATGACTCTATCATGGCAACATATAGGCTTCTTCATGCCTCTCCTTATATAGAAACAAAAACACATATGTATAGATACTAATCAATATTTGTGCATGTTTGATTTGTTGTTAAAACATTTGTTAGTTAGGAATTAAGTAGTGAGTCATAAATCATATAACACTGTGAACAGGGTCAGAAATAATAAATACTAATTAAGAAAAGATATATAACTTCATTTTTTCTTAATTGATTTCTTGGGTTTTCTTTAAGAATTAAGTATACTGTAATTGCTATCTAAGCACTAATTATCCCTGGCTTACATCTGTTAATTGCATGAATCATGACAGTTAATATAATATTTGGGCTTTGAGTTCAAAGTACCATTATTAAAATTATATTTGTCTTCAATATATATTTATGTTTGCAATAATTTATTCATACTTCACTGTGATTTATACTAAAGTTTAGGTTTTTATTATTAAATAGAAAAGTGCAAATAGTACCCCTTTCATAGTAATATACCAACTTCACTTTACACTAATTTTTTGTTCTCAATTGAATGTTTATAGTACTTACAAAGATGGTAACAATGTTAGAAAAACTAATTCCATTGTCTGAATGTAGCATGTTGTTTTAAAGAATTCTATGAATTTTCTTTTTGAGAAAGCACAAAAATAATTTACCTTTGCCAAAATTTAATATGTTGCCTGGAGCCAGTGTTGTTTCTTGTTTTCTTTCGCTACCATAGTTTCAAAGGTCCTTACTAAAGGAGCATTTCACATCTCTATTAGGAAGGAGGCCATTTCTGTTAACTGATGAAAAGAAACAAATCATTAGCCTAATGGTAACCTAAGTCAAACTGCAAGTAATGGCATAAGGAATTAATGCTGGGAATTAAGCAGAGCCCACCGGTACTGTTTTACTTCTTATTTGCAAAGTAAGGAGAGATCCTTTTCACCAAGTCAGTGTGATTCTATAATAATTGTTTCTGTGTTAATTTTGATTTCTACCTCATTTTGAGAGTGGAAACCGGACCACTTCTGATTCTGCAAATAGAGTCCTATGTCAGAGAGCCGCAGAAGTGTAAACAGAAGAAATAAGGAGGTTTTTCTTTTTATGAAAATAAATACGTGATTTAATTTTTTTTTTTTTTGACTTGAGGGATCTTTGAGCATGATGTGAATTTGACATTTTCTTATGCACAATTTTATCCATGATAAACATTAGGTAACTGTAGAGAACTTCCTCGCTGCCTGGGCAGGCCTGTGTGAAATGTGTAAAGCAACACACAGCCCTCAAATATTCCCACTTTCTGATGTGTTCTGAGCCACATCCATCCACATCTGATCTTGCTACTTTCTCATTGTAAATAATTTTATTTCTGCCTCTTCATAATAACTGACAATCCACAATACTCTAGTGGCCACTGCCAAGCAAAATTCAGGAATTTTTCTTAGGGTTACCTCTTACATTTACTCTGGTAGCTATGTTTTTCTTAATTATTTGACATCAGCAATCTGTCCTGCCTTTTTTTTTTTCCTTTTAGTATCACTGACAAAGTTTCTGACTTTTTTCCTATACCTCTGTTTCCCCCCTTTTCCCTGTGGTTCTCAGAGCAGTATTAAGTACAGGGTGGTGATTTTTAAGAATGTAAATATCATGTGCTGCCAGAACTAACTAAATTCTTTCAGTAGCAGATGGACAAAGGATTTAAAACCTTTTTTTTTTTTTTTTACAAAGGGCCTTTTCTAGTAATACCATGTTCTCAACTAAATAAATAAACAATAAACAAACAACAACAGCAACCAAAAAATACAATTGACTTTCAAAAACAAACTAGTTGGCTTTCATTTTCAAGACAGAAAATTCTCTCATAAACTGTACATGTCATTACAAAATCAGTAATTTCAACTGTCATAGCAATAAAGAAATCAAAATTTTGTCTTTTATTAAAATTTGTTTATTTCACTAATTTAACACAGAATTATTTTTATGTTGTTTCTAGTAAAAGTGTTTTCATTTTAATTATAAGAACTTTTGCCGCTAGCAAATTGATCACATTGGACCATGTGAGTCACTGCATAATAACAAATCACTTGATGAAGAGAGCAAACTATGAGTGTCTGGGTACTTATCTGGCACCAGGGAAGAAAGAAATCAGAGTGAGACAGAGCGTGTTGACAGCCTTCGTGACTCAGTGAGGGTCAGTCAGACTAAAGGGAGTGAGACCTATCAAGAGGGCATTATAATGACTCAAAGGAGAAAGCACGAAGCCTAAGATAAGGTGATGGGAGTAGCAATCAGAGGGGAGGAATAAAATATACTAATAGCACTCCTCAAACTTCAGGGACTTCTCAGATGTTTTGCTTCAAATTCATATCAAATGTTGATCAGAATAAAGGAATGCATATGAATGAGTAGAAACATGGTGACTGTTATTTTAGACACGCCGAGTTTGGGAGTCTCTGATATATCCAGTTGGTGGTATCTTGTAGGCAGATATGGGCATGGATGTGGAGCACAGCAGAAAAGCAGAGAAGTCTAGGTTGATGAAAGATTTGAATTCAGCTAGAGAAAACATAAAGTGTCAGTTTGATGAATTACATAAAGGGAAAAATAATGAAAGGTGACAAAGGCTGATTCCCCAGGAACAATAACCTGCAAGGGCAACTGAAAAAAAAATGGAGCCAATAAAGGCTAAATGGTGGCTGAAAATTATCTTGAAACACATTTGGATGCCATAAAGGGAGATCTGGATACATGGCACTATTTTAACTTCATACTTTTTTCTCTGAAGTGTACATAAGTAGAAAGGATTGGATGGTAGGGAAAGGGTATAGCTGACAAAATAAATTCCAGTGGAGAGAGAGCAAACAGACAATGCAAACACGAATAGAAAATTTCACTTTAAAATGTGAAGACACCGATATTCCTCTGGGATGTTGGGAAAGAGTGAGAATCCACCTGCAAGTGACAGAGGCTTTGTTGAAAGCATCTGGATGAAGGAAAATCACTTTGATTGTCCTGATTTCTCAGGAAGATAGAAGAGCTGGTTTTCTGCTAGAATCTGGAAGCTGGAAAGAAAGGGAAAGAGTGAAAAAGCTGTGAAAGGCACTCTCTGTGGTGACAAGTCATTAACAATCTGGCACAGGAATTGAAATGATTTGGCCGGAATAGTACTGACTCTTCAAGAAAATTCAGGTCTTCCAGGTTTTCTCCCATAAACAGTTTGCACTTACACTCTATTTTAGAATAATAAAAGTAATTTATGATAAGTCACTAATTGGCATGTATAGAAGTTATTCAGATGTGCTATTTTTACTTGCAATTAAATAAAAAGTTGGCCATTTCTGAGGCTATACATTGATTGTTAGATTTTTGCATTAGTAAAGAGAATTCTTTTCAAAGAAACTTCTAACTCTACATGCTTCACATGTGGCAATTTTCCTAATTTCAATAATTTGCATGCAATAGAGAAAGCACAAAATGAAAAAAGTTAAGTAAACCTCTATGAGGATGCTCATCTTTTCTTTTGTTCACTGATGCACCTCAATTTCCTAGTGAAGTATCTGACATGAACTTGACATTCAATAAATAATGTTTGATAGTAATAAAAAACTATTAACATATAATAGTGATTGAACTCTCCTTATATAATTTTCATACTGTGAAATTATCATTAAAGGGAGGATATAATATTGTAGAACACTTGGATTTAAGCAGTGTCTTTCTACTTTACTCTGCAGGGAATTTCATCTTGTGTCTAATTTCCTGATTGGATGAAGGATGTGTTCATGATGCTTAACTAAAGGGAAAATAACAGGCCAGTTCTAGAAAATCAATTACAGAAGCAGAAGTCTTGGCTTGTTCTCAATTTCTGCCACTTGCCGATTTTTTTGATAATGGGCAACTAATGACCTATGTGAGAATTTATGTCTTCTAAAAACTAAAAATAAAAGCCTGACAGTGTAGACTGGATTGAGATGATAATGTGCAAAAGTTTCAGGCTCTAAAAATAACTTAATAAAAGTTAATTGATGAGGTTCTTGTCAATTCCTTAATTTGTCACACATAATTTATTTCTATGAGTCAAGTATTTTGAAATGAAACATTTCTTTTTTTAAAATTTTATTTAAAGAGAAAAAACAAAACAAAATAAAACAGAATAAAGGGTAGCAACAACACAGAATTCCAAGGAAAAAAGGAATAAAACAACAACAAAAAATCCTAAGAAATTATTACTTGACAAATTACATACTGACTTCTTGGAAATAGTTCTTCAAATTACAAAGTTAAAACATGTAAAGTAGACATTCAAACAGTGAGACTGTTAACAGTTCTGCTCCACGATCTGACAAAAATAGCAATATGGTCATTCATCTTACACACTCAAATATACATGCAATTATATCAAAAGGGTAAAATTAAACACAACAAAACAGAACAAAGTGGATCACAAGAAAACAATGTAAGAGACATAAATTTCAAAACTAGACAATCGGAGATATTCACTCTATCATATTGACTCTTGTTTTCTTCCAAATAGTTGTCCATATTGTCACATACAGGGAATTCACATGAAACAACATAATATGGAATTGATCTGAGCAGGACAAGGAGGGCATTTCAGGTCTTCAAGACCAGACATTAGGGAAGCCAAGAATGGCTGTCATAGTATCTCTCATTTTCCTCAAAAGAGCTGTCCGTACCTTCATATGTGTTGAACTTAAACAAGACAAAGCAAGCTAAAATCACTTTGAACAAAAAGTGATAGTTTTGCTGGATTTCACATCATGACATTATGGAATCAGCACTGAGTATTGTAGTGCCTCTTTTTCTTCAAAGTACTTGTTCATTTCAACATGTGTTATATAGTTGGCTTTCATAAACTGTTTATGAGCTCTACACATGCATGAGTCTCTACATGTATATCTATCATTTCTGTATTAGAGGTAAAAGCAAAACAAAGCAAGATAAAACAAAACAATTCCCAGAAAAGCATGAGGGAAAAAAGTCACATAAAACCTCAATACAAAGTGCTCTACAATGTTTACCATGATGTCTCAGCAGTGTATAACAACATTAATAAAAATGAAGCATTGGAGACATTATAAGACTTCAAAAGCAAGTAATAATCAAACCAGAGTGGGTATCTTAGTGAGTCTTGACATCTTCAGTGAAGTTGCCTATACTCTTAGACTTGATGCTATCCATGATAACAGATTTAAATAAAATCAGTCAATACAAAGTAGCAATCTAACAACCAAGATGCAAATAAGATCAGTCATAATAAGACAGTATATGTTATAAAGGGCTTCAGATTAAGTTGATAGGAAATTAGGGATGATTACCATAATATGTCCTCTTATTTTGGGGATAGCTGACCATGTCCTCAAGTCTAACGTAAGTAGACAAACTGGAACAGCATGTAATCCATCCAAGCAGAGTGGTGAGAATAATGTAAATTTTAAATCTTGGTACCCAATTAACAATATCCTTTGCCTCCCTTTTTTAGACAATTCCTCCCCTTTCACTCCTATAGGGTGCACTGCTTGTTTTGGGTCCCACTGCCTCCTTATATAGAGCATCTCAATAGACCCTATCTCCCGATCTACTCTGCCTATGTTTCTCTCTGTTAATATCTCAAGGCCATCTATACTAGAGATTACAGCCAATCTTCTCTGCTTTATTTCTGCTATTCTGTTTTTCTGCCATTGGGTTGTCTATCTTTCTGTTCCACTCCACTATCTGCCCTGTTCACTGAGGCCTCTCTGCCACTGTTCCTGAAATGCTCATATTCTTGTTCTCTCTCCCTAGAATGTCCTTCAGTATTTTTTGTAGGGTTGGACTGGTTGTCACAAATTCTCCAAGTTCCTCTTTGTCATGGAAGCATCTTGTTTCTCCATTAATTTCTAGAGAGAGTTTTGCAGGATACATCAATCTGGGCTGGAGGTGGTTCTCCTTCAGGGCTTGAATTACTTCACTCCAAGCTCTTCTTGACCTGACGGTCTGTGTTGAGAAGTCTGCCGTGATTTTGATGGGTTTTCTTTTATAGGTGATCTGTTTCTTTGCTCTGATGACTTTTAATATTCTGTTCTTATATTGAATTTCTGGGATCTTGATTATTATGTGTCTGGGTGTAGCTCTGTTTTGGTTGTAGGTGGCTGGATTTCTGTATGCTTCATACATCTGCATATCATTTCTTTTTTCTATGCTTGGGAAATTTTCCTTAATAATTGCTGTGAATAGCCTTTGTAATTCCTCTGTTTTGATTCCTGCTTCTTCATTCACATACTTTATTCTTAAGTTATAGATCCTCTTGTCGTCTTCCAGTCTTTGTATCTTTACTGCCTGCTCCCTTGTTATTTTTAAGGGATCTTCCCTTTCATGACCCCACATTGCAAGCCTGTGTTCAATTTTTGATAGTCTATCTTTGGTTTCTTTCAAGCAGTTTTGCCAGCTTTCTATGGAGTCTTTAGTTTCGTGATAATCTCTTTGAATCTGCTTCATGAATTCTAGGTTTTTTCTGTATTCTGCATTAAATTTTTCTCTCCTTTTGTGTTCCTCCATTCTTCTGTCTGTGTCTTCTTGAGAGGTCCCCAGCCTTTCTTTTATTAATCTACTTATCTCTTGTTTAATTTGAATTAATATTTCAGTTTTGGTCCCACTTACGAGGTCCTGAAGATATCTCTTTATGTCCGCTAATGCTGTGTTTGATGTTGCATGTTTGCTGCCCTCAATCTTTTTTGTATTTACCTCTCCTGGATCAATGTTCTCAGGGTTGGGGGCTGGGGTTTTTTTCTTATTTCTCCCTTTCGTCATGTTTTTGGTTTCTTCCATACAAGTGTACAGTGTAATTCCCATACCCTTTTCTTGTTGGTTAAGGCTCCTCTAGAGGGCGCAGACTAGGAGCTTTGTCCTCTTCAACAGGCTATCAGAGATTAACGTTCACGCACAGGCAGCGTGCGCTGGCTCCTCCCCACTGGGCCACTCAACCTTTGCAGGCCTTCACTGCGTCAGTGTGTGCTGATCTCAGGGAATTAATTTGTAGCAACTCACTGGGTCCTGGCCAGGTGCATGGCCTAGCCCAAGCAGATTCCACCAATCCGCTCAACAAGGGGAGAAACCAACTGAAGCCACTTCCTTACGGAGTTAGGGCTCTCCTGCCCAAATCCAACATGTCGTCCAGTCGGTTTCTCCTTTCCCTTGGGAGGGTCTTATTCCCATCACTCACCGCGTGTTGATGCCGGTCCCTGAAAACTGCTAGGCTCCCCAACCTCCAACTTCAGCATGGCTGTGGTGTGAATTCATGGTGCCTCTGGGTGGGTCGCGTGCAGGACCGGTCTGGGTGAGCTGCATGCAGCCCTGTTCAGCTCCGCGCTCCAGCAGCTCAAGCCAGTCGCTTAGGCACGGATCGATTGGTCAGGTCTCCGGCAGGGATTCAGGCAGCTCGAGGAGGGCAGCGTGCTCGCTGATCTTGGCTTCACTGATGGTAGTCCCAGGACCTCATATTCGAGCAGGTTTTTGCACTTTAGTTTTTTCCTGGGTTGTGAGAGTCTATCTCTCTCTGTTTGGGTCTCTCCAGGGTGTTTTATTCTGGCATTTCAGCTGTCTCTCTCAGAGGGTCCCTCTCCTGCTACCTACCGGTCCACCATCTTTTCTGTGTCTCTCTCGAAATGAAACATTTCATAAATAAATAAATAGATGTACATACAAATGAGTTAGATTTTATTTTTTAAAATCCAATTTCACACTAATCCTCTTTTGGGATTAAAGTATTTAAATATTTCAATTCTTACCCCACAGGAAAATCCAGATTATTAACTATATAATATCTTATATTTCACTGTCTTTGATGAGTTATGTAAGTTATGATACATTACATAATTGTCTTTGGAGATCGATGTATGAAACCTGATTTTACATTTGAAAGTTGTTGCAAACTTCAATGAAATGATTCATACATTTTAGAGCAGAATACAGTGCTGTCAAGGTGGGGGTTGGTAGGCGATGAAATGAGTGCTTTCACTGTCTCTAACATCTACATATCTCTTCTGATTTTATAAAATATGTTAAATATTGTGTAGGGATTTTATGCTCTTGTGAACTGTTGAGCCCACTGAGCTAATATGACTGGAATTCGAATGAGGTAAAGACCTGCTTAACTTAAATATGGCTACAAACCCTTTGCTCCTTCTACTTCCTCCCGGGCTCTTCTTACTCTTAAAAAACATCACCTCCTTTATTAATCTATATTATGGTCTTGTGGTACCAAAAAGACCATACATGTACACATGCACAACATATGCACACCAAACTCATAGTTTTGAAATCCTTTAATATGACAGACAAATTTATGGGTTTGAAATCCTTGTAACATCTACTCCTGTATTATAAGTCTTCCTCAACATGAACTACTCATCTAAAAATAAATTATGCATTAACTGTGGATTATGAAATCAGCAGGGCACTGATTTCATTTTATTTTCAGAGATCTCAAAATTTGTAAAGGAACACAATTTCAGCATAATCTATGTTTAATATGTAGAATAAAGCTAGAGAAATTCAGAGTCAATAGATCAAAATTCTTACAGAACTTAAGACGCTAAAAGTACCCCTATGACTCACACCTCCTTTTGGCTTCTGGGCAAAGTAACTACAGCCTCCAAGGACTGGGGACGTAGACAATGTTTTCTTTTTTTCTTAGGGGCTGATTCCTGTGCTTGCCCTGGCCTAGAATTTACAGTCCTGTTCAATAGCTTTCTTCTGAGCCTATGTTTTTCTGTTGTTGTTGTTTTGGTTTATTTTCATTTCTCTTCCTTCTGAAATTTTGATGTGAATGTCAGTCTTATTTCAAGAGTTACCCTAGCATCCATATTTTATGCAATCAAACATTATAGGGTGAGTCCTAGGAAGGGCACAGTGTAAACTAGGAAATATTGTAAAGTGTAACCTGAGGAAACAGGATAAAGGGAGTTTTTAGCTTCACTGTTGTCGAGGAAGAAAAGTCCTTTAGAGCAGGCCTTGTGACCGAATCATTATCACAGAAGACCATGCTTAGAAGGTGATGCTGTGCATTACTCATGAATTAATCTCAGATGTCTTTCCTATGTTCCCTGACATTCTTGGGTTGGAGTAAAATTCAAACAATATGAATGAAGACCTGCCAAATGACAGCATTCTGACAGTTGTGACTAGAGTCTAAGTAAATAAATATACACCTCTACACTCAAGGAGTTTTAAAAGCATGTCATTCATTTTATGTTTCAAAGAGGGATTTGAAACACCAGTGAGGCTGAGGCATGGTGGTACACTCCTGTAATCCCAGCACTTGGAAGGCTGAGGCAGGAGGATTATGTGTCTTCGAGGACAGCCAGTACTACAGAGCAAGACCCTGTTTTAAAACAAAACAAACAAACAAACAAACAAAAAACTTCCGTCTTTTCCAAAGGACATCAAGGGAGGAGTGTCATGCTCTTATGGACAGTTAGTAAATATGATAAACTAAAGTTCCTTAAAACCAAGAGCAGGCTCAGGTAGCTAAAAAGAGGAATCTTATCACATTCCTATCTGGGGAGATTTTGATAAAAAGAAATCAAATTACAGAATATTCTTTTGCTTTGGAAAGACAAAGGCTCTGTGATTTACAAGTCAATGCAAGCCTTTGTTTCCCCCAGAAAATATATTTCAACTGAGAAAGGGTCAAAACAATATATTCTTGTCTCTAAAATACAAGATCACTTCTCTGTTCTATTTATGTTTCTAGCTTCCTCTGGCTACACAATTACAATAGGATATAGAAAGCATGCTCATTCATCTGTGTTTCTTTGATCATAAATACATGTCAAAGGTCAAGATAGAATGTGTTTATTCTATAAACGTCAACTTTACACAGCCCATAAATTTATTTTTCTTTTCTTATTACCGTGTTACAAAAAACAGCATCAATTCATGTCAGAATTAGATTCTATTCAATGTATGACAAATTTAATAGAATGCAATATATGAAAGTATAAAAATAAATAAAATCTTCATCAAGTCCAGCCCATAAGATGAGGAGACAAGATTGAGTAAGGTGGGGACACATGGGGTCTACTCTGAAACCAATCACCATGGCCATTCAAAGAAAAGTAGTATTAAATCATAGGAGAGAGTAGAGCTGGAGAGAGATTTTTATAGCATGTTTCTATAAATCAATTTTAGAAAGACATCCAAAAGTATATTATTTTACAATAACTTATTTTATTTATAGAGTCTATAACATTGACGTAATTTGTACATAGCTCCATAATACAAAAAATTTAGATTGTGTACTAGCATCTATCACATTTGAACATCCAGATGAGACACTACTTTAAAATGTCTTAAAAACACTTATTCCCAAGCTAAATCAAACAAGAAAAATGATTTAAAAAAAATAGCAGTATGCCAATAGACTTTGGTTTTATCTGATTTTTAAGTACTACAACTTTCTTCCTCCACAAATTCCTCCCAAATATTTCTATCAGTCTCAGGGAGGAATCCTTTTGACTGTCACTTGCCTGTCACGGTTCCTCTTTACCTTTTGTTTGATTTCTGTACTGATGTTTTCTTATTGCTCCTGTAGATGAAAGGCTATATATCAATGCCATGAAATGGTGTCCCCCACACTCATACCAGCTCGTATCCACAGGAAACAAATGGGGTCCAGCATGAGGGTGCTGTCCGTAGGCCCATCATCCTGGCCTCTCACACCCACTGAAATTTCTGCCAGCTACAGTGGTGGGAGATACCTTGCACCATCAGATGTTAGTTCAACTGCTTTTGAAACATTTATCATGCGTCATTTGGCCATGTGCTTGTCATACATTCAGTCAGGAATCTACAGGCAGTGGACCAGAAGATAACCAGAGTAGAAAATACCGTGCTTTTTAGGACCTATCCTTCTCTGCTCACCATTTGTGATTCCCGTAACCCCTCAGTTCTGGTTCTCTCTTCCCCTTCCAGAGAGTTCTCAGGCTCCCACAGTGAGGGAGCACGGATGGTTTGCTCCAGATTTCCTGGTCCCACAGACCTGCCCAGGCATGATGAAATCCCAGGAAAGACTGGCTCAGGTTCGAACTGGGAAATTGTTTCCATGATTAAAGACACTTTAAAATAATGTTTTAGAACAAATATTATTTCTATACAAGGACTGAAATGAATTTCATATGGATTTTTGATAATATGGACCCTGAAATACACTTATTAGTCTTTACATATGAGTAATAACCTTTTTCCTAGATCTCAAAAAGGATGATGAATGTCTAACTATTGACAGTTGGATACCATAGACAGTTGGATAGCCTAGATTACTGCATCCCAACCCGAGATGTGTCATTTTTACTTGGCACTCTATCAGAAAACTTCATATTAACATCATTTGAAAACAGTGTAAGATATTATCTAAAACACAAAGAGTCTATGTGCACACTTCAGATACTATTGCATTAAATGAAATTAATTATGAATTTGATGCTTCTTCTGTAAATTAATGGTTAAATTCCCTTAGCAGCATTATAACCTAAATAATAAAAAGCAGGAGTCCTTGAGAGTAATCTGAAGATATAAGCACAGGACTTGAATGGATAAAACAAATATAAAGTAGAGTTTTGAAAAATAAATTAATGTGTAAGCTCAGGACTCTCTGCTTCGAACTCCAAATAAAGAATATGACAGAGAGAAAGAAAGAGAGAAAGAGAGAGAGAGAGAGAGAGAGAGAGAGAGATAAAGCCAGTTATTACTGTAAGAAATTCTTCTGTATAAATAAATGAGCATGTCTGCAGGCAAGAGTTTCACTGATAATTAGGGCTCATTAGGGAAAGTTTGCTTTTTATTTTGCAATATGTATTCCTTGGAGTGATGATCATTTTTTATTTCTGACTATTTCTCATGTTACAGTTATCTGCCTGACCTGACTTCCCTGTCCTATCCTGAAGACACATAAGGCTTTGAATGTCATAGACTGAGAGTTCAAAACTGCTAAGAACTTCTGATTTAGGAAGGCAGGAGGCATGCAGCTCCTGGTACCTTGTCAGCACTTCCCACTAAAATACCAGAAAGATATCCATAAATAAAGGCAAGTCATAATAGGAAAATGAGAATAATGCCTGTTATTCAAGAGTCCTCACTAAGGAAAAGAGCTGGGTATGATGGTGCATACCTATAATCCTAGCACTCACAAGGCTGAGGTAGAAGGATCACTGTGAAGTTCAGGTCAGCCTGGCTACATAGTGAGACCCTGTCTCATATCCCCTCAACCGGAAAGGGCAGAGAAAAAGCAACACAACAAAGAAACATAACACACACACACGCACATGCATAGAATTAGGGCCAGGGACAAGGAGAACCTTTGGTTTTGTAAGATTTTGTGAATCGAATCTATCTTTCTTTGACCCAAAATGTAGACTTCTCAAAGCTGAAAAGGAACCCAGGCTTGGCTCCTACTATGTTTCCCACAATTTTAAGTCTGAGAAACTATGCTATTTGGCAGGAATTGATATTAATATTTTATTATTATTAATGAATATTTGGTGACTTCTAATGGGTGAGACCTGTGCAACAAGAACTTAACTCCAGTCCCTCAACCTAAGATACTTGTGTGCTAAATTCCAAGATAAGTCTGTGTAGTTTCCTTACTGTTTAAAAAGTAAACCTCCAACTCTTCTCCAGCTTTTGCCTTGCTAAAACTCTTTTCCTTCTGTCCCCCTCTACATTATCATGAAAAGTGTTCAGAGAAACAAAATGTTAAGATGCAAGCATTAACTATCTACTGCTAATGAAAAAAAGAGTGCTACAAAGGGGAAGCGAAATAAATTTATTCGAGCAAAGGTTTTAAACTTTGCTGGGTATTGTGCTGCAGGTCTGTAATCTCAGCACACTGGGAGGCTGAAGTAAGAGGATCACAAATTCAAGCCCAGCCTGGGCAACTTAGCAAGACTCTGTCTCGAATGAATGAATGAATGAATGAAAAAGGGTTGGGGATTTAGCTTAGTACAAATGTCCTAATACTGGCAGTACTGGGAGAAGGGGAGACTTGTAAAAGCTTATTTTTGCCCTTTTTTAAAGTTCAAAATCTAACTCCAGGATAAAGACTATTTTTTCTCTGTATCTGACTATGTGTGTGTGTCTATGTGTATCAGTTTTATCTAAGTTTTCATCCTGCATACAATATGCTATAAAACTGGAAGGCCTTCACAAACAGTCCTTATTTCTTGCAGTTGTTTCTATGAAGATGTGGCATGTAATCCACAGCTTGACTTGGTGTGCTGTGAAATTTAATCGTCACACACCTCCCACCCCACAATGTTTGCATCTGTCTCTACAGTGAGAGTCACCAAAATGGGGGCTAGGTGGCATCCTGCTTAGATATCAACTGCTGTCATCCTTGAAGTAAGTGCCTTAAGGCTGTAATAATACCTGAAATAAAGATGCAAATATATGAATAAGAAATTTAACCAAAATTTGCAAGAGGCAAAAAAGCTGCAAAATACTAAAAGGTAACCAGAAAACACGGAAATATAGGAGGAAAGTTTTATACATTCCTGTTAGTTTTCTATCCAACATGTATTGGTTATCCTTAAGAGGTTAACTTTTCTTTTCCTTTCTTAAAAGCACTGAACATTTTATCTCTTCTTGCTGTCACTTTTAATTCCTGCTTACTCTGAAGTTAACTTAGCATTCTAGTATTTATCACACTTGTAAAATATAATTTTTACATGTGGATTTCAACCATCCTTGTAGCTGAACTATAAAACCCTTCCGATCATCAAATAAATCAAATAAATCAAATTTCTGTAAACTTGAGGGCCTCTAGTCATGACTGAATCTTTGGTCTTCCAATTGCTTTTTAAAAAGACATGAAGCCATTATGTTTTCACTATTTTTCCCTTACAACAAAGAAAAAAACCTAACAAAAGAGAAAATGAGAAGCATCTTAAAGATGGAATTACCTATTAGCAATGTGCAGCTGTGATCTAGCTATGGGGCACACTGTGGCCCCCAAAAGAAACACAGGCCTGCCTGTGAGCCCAGACAGCAGATAAAACCAGGAAGAGCCTAAGGCCTTGGGCTTTGAAGTGATGTATGAATTGTGTTATCCACTGATATTTCTCTTTTGTATAATTTTATCACGAAGATGTCTCCCATCAAAGATCATGATAGAGATGTCATTTAGGGAAGATGCACAGCCACTCACGCAGAGCCCCACAGGGTGATATGACATAGAAATTATTCCAGCAGGACTCAGTTCTGTTCATTTTTAACGTCAAAACCAATCTTTGTATTTTAGCCAGCGAGACTGGTCTTTCAGGGACTGGCTTTTACCACTGAGATGCAAAAGAAGAAAGAATTAGAATGATCCAGGCAAAGGAATCCTATGGCAGCTGGAGAGCCACTTGCAGGGAGGCCAAGCTATGCAGAGAGGAATCAGGAGCGAGGACCTGGCAGGACAGCTTAGTGGCTGGTGATGGGCGGCTCTGTCCTATACTTTACTTTGCACCAAGATATGACAACTGCTGTGTGGAACTGACATTAATCTCAGAATTTATCAGTTCAGCTTCCCCAGATAGAGCTGAATAAATGCTTCCTTTATGATTTCACTGTCTCCTACCTCCCACCTATTTAGATCAGTTGGTCACATTTGTATATCAAGCCTTGCTCATAAGGCTCGCTGCCTGGCAGTTAGCTTTTTGTTTGTCTGATTGACTGAATTTTACTAGAGTCACTGATTACCGTCTGTTTTAGTCTATGCAGTAGACTAACAAAATGCCTTAGTTTGGATAATGTGTCAAGAAAAGAAATTTATTTGGCCGATGAGTTTAGTGACTAAAGCCCAAAGAGCATGGCATCACTATCTGGCTGTGTCACAACCTACTGGAACAGTTCCGGGAGAAACAGCTGCCTGCAAAAGGGGCAAGCATGTGCGTAAGCAAAGAAGCAAGAGCGTGGGCAGAGGCCTTCCTCGCTCTTTTATAACAGCTCTGTCTCTTAAGAGCAAAGCACTCCTAACAGACCTGACCCCTTCCCACGAGGCAGCGGTGTTCTGTCGATGGGAAGAGTGTGGCAGTGACCGAATTACTTCCCCCTGGCCCCCACCTTTTTCTCTTTGCTTTTCTTTTTTTCTTTTCCTTTACCCCTTCTTCTGTCTTTCACTTTCTCTTCCTCTCTTCCCCTCCCTTTCTCTCCCTCTTTCTTTTTTTCATTCATTTATATATCCTCAGCCTTTTTGTTTTTGTTTTGTTTTGAGACAAGATCCATTCAGTTGTCCAGGCTGGGCTCAAATTTGGCCATCCTCCTGCCTCAGCCTCCCAGAGGGCTGGGATTAAGGTATCAGCCACCACACTTAACTTAGGCTTTACCTTTTAAATGATCCACCTGCCCAATATTGCTTCACTGGGACCAAGTTTCCTGCACATGAAACTTTTGGGGGACAGTGTATATCCAGACTGTAGCACCACCATGTACTGTACAATTGCTTATCTCTCTGAGTTTGAAAGTATATGAATAATGATGTTATCCATCTGGGGAATAAAAAAATAATTGGAAGATTTACTACAGAAAACATATCTTTTTTTTCCTCCTAAAGAAAGGCATAGCTCTCCTGTCTAAATGTTATTGTACCTTTTTTATACCTGATCTAATTTTCAAATCTGCTCTACAATTTTATTTTTATCACCTATTTTCTTTGAATTATTCTTCATTCCTTTCCTCCCTACTATTATTCTCATCTGTAAATAAGTTATTCCCATCTGTAAATAAATTATCTTTAAACATAAAAGATTGTCCCTAGGTCTTATACTTCCTTTCAACTCTAATTCTCCACCTACTAAAAAACAAGTGTATCTTTCTATCTATCCACATGACAAGCAGGATTCAAATTAAAAACAGTCCTTGGAATGCACTCTTTCTAAGTTCACCAGTATTTTCTCAATTAGAAAATAAGGATTTATTTATTCTGTGCTTTTGTTCATAAGTGACCACTTCTTTCATGGGCTTCCTTCATTTCTCTAAAATGCACCATTTTTTTCTGTTTGAACCCAAGTATTGCTTAGGGTTGCTTCTTCATTTCCTCTGCTGTCCTCAATGTTTGCTGTTCTTTGTGTTTTCTTCCTGTCCCGCTCTTGTACTACGTATTTGATGTGAGCAATCTAATTTACTGCTATGACTTCCACTCCCAGCTTTTCACTCGTGACACTCACATTGTTCACCTAAGATCCAAGCCTATATCTTGGCAGCCTATTTGACACTTCACTAAATGAGCAGTTTGTACCGAACCCTATGAATTTGAGTTCGTATTTTTCCTCTAAACTTGCTTCTTGCATTGCATAGCCAGTTTCAGCGAAAGACATTGATGTTTAACAAATTATCCAAACAAAAAGACCAAAATTCAGCCTTTTCTTTTGCATCTGCTTTTCCTGGCATACTCAAATAGTTACATACATTTCATTTATAAAGGCATGGGCAACCCCTTTAATTCATATTCTATCACTTCCTATCTAGATTGGTTCAATAATATAATAAAGGATATTTACTCAGAAAAATGAAACATGCATGTGAAAGAAGAGAAGACAATACAATTTAAAGTATAATTACAGGCCATCAAGTGTGACTTAAATTTCTAAAACTCTTAAATGTGTCCAGAAATTTAATTTGCCTCTGTTCTGATTATTGCAGTTTTTGTAGACATCAGGGAATAGAAATAAATTCTGAATTCTTTTACTTACAGTAAATTTCATTTACTCATTTATATAATAATTTAATGCTTTCATTCAATTTCTTGTTCTGGGTCTGTGTGAAGTATTAAGCAATAGTCATTTAAAGTTTTTATTTTTGATGTTTTCTAAGTTGCTGTGAAAGGTTCAAGGCCTTACTGCTGTCTTGAGCTATCATTGTATTTTATGCATCATTAAAACTTGTATATTTCCACAATATTTTCATTGTAAATCGCAAGTTCATTTTTCATATTTTCATAACCATGTTCTATTTTCATAATGTGAAGCTTATAGTCTTTTTCTCCCCAAAGTTCAATTCATTGTGTCATGTACTGTGTTCCAAACCAGTAGTTTGCAAAATATAGTGATTTTCCTCTTAAAAAGTTGTATGCTTTTTAACTGTCTTTAAAATGTAACATTATAGACCCTTAATGTCAGTAATACAAAATAGGTAATCAAAACTCAGAAATGCTCATCCTTGGAAAAAATACTAGTAAATATGTGGAAAAGAACTTAGTATTTCTAATTAATTAATTTTCAAATCTATTTTATTTCAAGGAGAAAAACCAAAAAATGAAAAAACAGCTAAAAAAATCTTTCAAAACATCAGTCAAGGGGGCAACAATGGTATATGCATTGTGCACTGTCACCCCCAAATCAAAAGCACAAGACACCTGCATTAAATTGTCTGAGCAATACCAGCATAAATCCTTCTCTTCAGTGAACTCAGGGAAATCATAATATAAGTATCTTAACTAGCTATGCATACATATATACATACACAGATACATATGTGTATATATATATATATATATATATATGTGTGTGTGTACACATATACATGTACATATGTTGTTTTATTCAGCTTCTTACACTAGTGAGACAATACAGTATTTACATGTGTGTCTTATTTACTTCACTTATGAGTATGGTCTCAAGTTTCATCCATTTACCTGTAAAAGCCTCTAGTTTGTCCTTATTTTTGACTGAGTAGTACTCCATCGTATAAAAATATCACCTTTTTTATCCATTCCTCAGTCAATAGCCACTTAGGTTGCTTCCAAAATCTAGATATTACAAGTGGTGCTGCTATAAACATTGGGTGCACGTATATTGCTGTGGTATGATGTTTTTAATTCTTTTCTGGAGATATCCACAAGGGGAATAGCTGAGTCGAATGGGGACAGCAGTCCTAGTGTTTTAAGGAAACTCCATAATGATTTCCACAGTAGTTGCACCAGTCTGAATTCCCAACAAAAATGGAGAATGTTTCTTTTTTCCACACAGCCTCTCCAGCATTTGTTATTGGTTGATTTCTTGATAAAGCTTTCTGAGTTGAGGTGGAATCTCAGTGTTGTTTTAATTTGCGTGTCTCAAATAACTAGACATGATGTTGAACTTTTTTTCACATATTTATTTTCTGTTTGTATTTCTTTATTTGAGAAATATGTATTCACCTCAGATGCCCATTTTTGAATTGAATCTTTAAATCTGGGAGGACTGATTTTTGGGGGTTCTTTATATGTTTTTAATAGTAATCCTTTGTCTGAGGAACAGCTGGCAAACATTTTCTCCCATGTTTGGGTTACCTCTTCATTTTGTGAGTGGTTTCTCTTACTGTGTAAAAACTTTTCAGTAAGGTGAGATCCCAATTGTTGATTCTTGGTAATAATGCCTATGCAATTGGGATTTTCTTCATAAAGTCTTTGCCTACACCAATGTCTTCAAGAGTTTTACCTACTCTATCTTCCACAAGATTTAATATTTCTGTATTAATATTAAGTTCTTTGATACATTCCAATTTTAGCTTAGTGCATAGTGAAAGATATGGGTCCAGTTCTAATCTTTTGCATATGCAGAGCCAGTATTTCCAGACCATTTATTAAAGAAGTTATCTTTCTTCCAGTGAATATGTTTGGCACCTTTGTCAAAGATAAGGTGGATTAGTGTGTCTGCAGTTGTTTCTGCATCTTCTAGTCTGTTCCATTTGTCTTGTCTTTGTTTCCTAGTATAGTCTTTGCTATTTTAGGTCTATTCTGGTTGCAGATGAATTTTAGGATTTTTTTCTCTAATTCTGTGAGATATGCTATTGAAATTTTGAGTGTGATTGCATTGAATCTATGTAACAGTTTTGGAATTATGGCCATTTTCACTATATTAATTCTTCCTACCCAAGAGCATGGGATAGCTCTCCATTTTCTAACATCCTCTTCAGTCTCCTTTGTTTTACTGTTTACTTTTTTTTACTTTGTTTTACTGTTTTACTTTGTTGTACTGTAGTTTTCAATGCAGAGATCTTTTACACCTTTTTTATACTGATTTTTAGGCATTTAATTTTTTTGGATGCTGTATTAAAAGGTGTTATTTCACTGACTTCTCTCTCAATGAGTTTGTTATTCATTTACAGGAAGGATATTGATTTTTGAGTGTTGAGTTTGTATCCAGCTACATTACTGATTTTGCTTACTAAATCTAGTAGCCTTTAGGTGGAATTTTTTGGGTTTTCTAAGTAAAATAACAATTCTACTAAAACTACTGCAAATAACAATAGTTTAACTTCTTTCTTTCTTGCCTTTATTCCTTTCATTGTTTCTCTTCTGCCTAATCGCTCCAGTTAAAATTTCCAGCACTATGTTGAATAAGAGTGGAGACAGTGGACATCCTTGTCTTATTTCTGATTTTGGAGAAAAAGCTTTCAGTTTTTGTACATTTAGTATAATGTTAACTGTTGGTTTGACATAGATGGCTTTTATCAGATTGAGATAAAGACCATCTATTTCAATTTTGTGTAGGATTTTTATAATGAATGAGTGCTGGACTTTATCAAAAGCTTTTTCTGCATCAATTGATATGATCATATGATTTTTGCCCTTGGCTCTGCTAACATGGTGTATTACCTTTATGGATTTACTTTTGTTGACACATCCCTGCATCCCTGGGATGAATCCCACTTAATCATGGTATATAATCTTGACATTTTGCTGCAGTCTATTTGCCCAGTATCTTATTGAGGATTTTTGTATCAATGTTCATTAGGGAAATTGGCCTATAATTCTTTTTCTTAGTTGAATCCTTCTCTGGTTTTGGTATCAGAATAATGCTTGCTTCCAGGAATGAATTTGGAAGTACTGCTTCCCTTTCAATTTCATTAACAGTTTGAGAAGTAGTAGTGTTAGGTCTTCTCTAAATTTCCTGTAGAATTCACTAGTGAATCCATCAGGATCTGGGCTTTTCTTTGTAGGTAGTTTTTTAATCACATCTTCAATTTCACTGATTGATATTGATTTATTTAGAATTTTAAATCTTCTTGATTCAGCTTTAGTAATTCATGTGTAGCTAGGAATCTGTCCATTTCTTCTGTGTTTTCCAACCTATTAAAATACAATTTCCAAAGTTGGTATTGATGGTCTTCTGGGTTTGTGCAGGGTCTGTTGTGATTTCACCTTTTTCATTCTTAATTGTGTGGATTTAAGTCTTTTCTTTCCTCTTTTTCATAAGGTTGGCTAAGGGTTTGTCAGTTTTATTTACTCTTTCGAAGAACCAACTCTTGAATTCATTGTTGCTTTGTATTGTTTTTCAGTCTCCAGAGTGTTAAGTTCTGCTCTGATCTTTGTAATTTCCTCCTTTGTACAAGCTTTTGGCTTAGCCTGGAGCTAGGTACTTTAATCTGGCATGTTCACACTAAGTTTGATTTTGTTTTACAAGATTGGTGTCCTCAAAAGTTTTTTTTTCTTTTTATTTTTCGAGACAGCATCTCACTGTATAGTCCAGGCTGACCTTGAACATGCAATGATCCTCCTGCCTCAGCCTCCCAAGTGCCAGGATTATAGGCATGCACCACCATGGCCTGCTCTTCAAAACATTTTACAAGGTCATAATTTCATAGGATAATGTTAACCATTTGTCTGTATTCCATGGAGGAAGCACAGTCTGATGCAGGCAGTGGTAGTATACTCTCAGAGTTAGTTTGTAGCATAAATAAAATACATAGATTGAGAACAAGGAATTAGAATGATATTAACTATCTCTTGTGCAGGGAAAGTGCTTCTGCCTTTGCAGTGTCCCTGAAGCCAGACTTTACATTTATAAACAATCCTCTGCCATTGGCTTTTTGCTTATACTTTTGTATTGGTTTCTCTGGTAATTTTAAAGTATTGCTTGAAGCGAGAAAACCAAACAGTCCACTAAAGTAACTGAGATAGATAAGCTGAGTTTATATGGAATTTCGTGTGACAGACAACACTTCGCTTTCAAGCACAAGCAGGTTCATGAGCTCCTATACATAAATCTCATGAACAAATATGCATTGCCAACAAAGGAAAATTATAGCCATTAAACATCTTTAATATTTGTGTATGTGTACATGCACACAAACACAGACAAATATGGGCTATGATGACTTCAAAAACTGATTTAAATATTTAATTTTACCCATTGCAATAGGTCTGAGGTATCATGAAGAAAAATCTTAGTTCTGCATTATGTCCTCCAGTTGGTATATGATTTGCAGGATACAGAAACAAAACAAGTGCCTATATCTGAAAAATACACCAAATTGTACTTCTACAACAAAAATATGACACTCTAGGTTTTAGCACTGAGGAAATTTTTGTCAATGACAATGCAAGTTTATCTCATTTTATTTCATTATCTAACATAACTGATTCAGTTAAGAGCTGAAAAAAAGGTATGAGTCATCTTTCTCCCACTCAGTGTATTACTTTTTTCCTTTTACTAGCATTAATACCAACCTGCCAGCACAATAATGTCTCTTCATTTTCAAACACACACTGATTATTAACTTGAGAAACCTAAATACATAAAACAACCTTCTTCTGAGAATCCTGACAATGTAATCATGAAAAGAAAAAAAATTTAGAGGAAGGAAAATCCTTATTCTAAATTCTCAAGCTCATCATCGCCTCTCAAATGCAACAAACAGCTGCTAGAAGCAGCATTGAACAAGTAAGAGAATTTACATTACTGAGCGTCTACTCTGTGCCAGGAGCATTGCCTTATTTACTTCTTAAAACTATTGCTGAAAGATTAGTGTTCAGTTATGCTTTGTTGAGATAATGGAATCCAGAGAATGAAGTCCTTGCTATATCCTTCGGAAACCAAGTGGTCAAGATGCCTGGTCTTTGTAACAAAGCCTCTGCTATTCCTATATTATCTCAGTGAAGTAGACATGGACAGGATGCTAAGCAATTATTTCCTTCCTGAGTCTCAGAGAGAAACAAATACAGTTAAATGGATCTCGCTAAACTATTCTGGTAGAAGGGACCCTTCCAGGTGCACATGACTCTTAACTCATCTTCCTGTGTCATGAGTGGGTCCATTCAGACTGAAATCCAAAAGGAAGGGGAAAGTCACTCTGTATCAGTGACTTTTCATGCTACCTTTCAAGCCCTCTCATTGGCCCATTTATTTCTTGTCCTTTATGTTCAGCTATTTCAGCGCACCAATGCAAGAACATTTTCTACTTCAAAAAAAATACAAAATATCAGACAAAACCTCCTTCAACTTCTTTTCTGACTCTACACACTCATTCTTGTGGAATATCAATCCCTCCTTTCTCTTGACACCAGGCAAAAATGACCCAGGTTACATCTATAACTCTGTGCCTAACACATCCAGCGTTTCCTGGGACCCTCTTCTATTATGCATCACTCTCTGATCTGTGTCCTAGGTCACCGTTTCCACAACAGGACTTAAATATCCATCTTTTCCATAATAAAATAAATAACTAGAGATATCACCTCCTTTACCTGCTACCCTATTTCTCCCTTCTGTTGCACAATCATATTTCATGAAGAGTCAGCCCCACTTTGTTTTTCTACTTGTTTCCTCCAATTTGGTGTCAAAATTCCTAATCTGACTGCTAGGTGTGAGACACTCCTGAAACTGTTCTTGCTAATGTCACTGACAAGCTTGTTATGGTTAAATGCAAATAATACGTCTCCACTGGCCATCCCCATCCATGCACTCTGGGCTGAGGCTGTTGACCTCTGCTCTTTCTGCTGCACCCTCTTGTATTTGTTTCCACATCTCTGAATATGCTGGGGAGTCCTCCCAAGTCTCTGATGACCTTTTCCCCCCTGAATTTATACCATAAGCCTCTGCTACCTTCAAAAAAGTACAAGACACTAGGAGAGATAGTTATAAAAAGTGAAAGTTTCATAATGATTTCATTTGCTGGATTCATAAAATATGGAAAGAAATACACAGACATGGACATCAAAAGCTCAATAAAATAATGGAAAAATGAGACCATGCTTGAGATGCCTACAGTCTGTTGTGCAAGCACAAGCAGCTTCAGTATGAAGGAGCTCATAGATGGCTGGTATTTAAGGGAGATGATATCATCAGCATAACACGAAGCGGAAGTATCCGGTAAGCAGCTTTTCTTAGCAGAGAAGCTAGAATAGCAGAAGTAGAATTATAAAATTGGGTACAAAGGAAAAAAGCTTTCCTTTGGGTATTGCACATGTAAGAATGGGTATTGCACATATAAGAATATTTTTAACTATGTTTGAAGAAAATTAAACACAACTCCAGTCTGGAGCTCTGAGGTCAGAGCAGCACTCCGGGGCTGAGCAAGCTCTCTGCAATTCCTCCAGGGTGCATAGGCTTTTTCACTTGTGTCTGCTTTGTCTTAGGAGCTTCTAGGACAGTGTTTCTACTTTACTGTTTTGGTGTCTATTTGATGTCCCTGAGCAGATTTCCTCAGTTATTTTATAACACAGCAATTACTATTTTTAGTATTGCTGTGGTTTCAAAGTTGCAGGGTTTGGGGAAGACATTCCACAAGTCCTATTATTCCCAAAAGCCTTTAATTTTTTAATGCATGATTTTGCAGGACATGAGAATTTTCAGAAATGCATCCTAAATAGATATGTTTTTTAATCTTATGAAAATTTAAAGTGAAATACCTTGCGTTTTAAGGCATAGGTTTGCATTCTATGACTTTTATTAAATTTAGAAAATATCATACCTTGCTGTTTCCATAAAAATTTCCTCAAACAAGGCCAGACTCATATTTCTCATTATCTCTACGCAGGCTTCAAACATGAACAGAGAGCTATTTTTTATATCTGAATTATGTGGTGTGAATCTGACAAGTCTTTCTTCTCATACTCAAAAATAGCCAAAACAAATGAGATTTGAATCAACAATGCACAAAAGAATTCTTATTTGGTTAAATTCCAAAACAAAAAGTTTCACCCAATTATTTTTTAATGATAGACTTTAGGGTTAAAAACAGGTTAGAAGTGACACAAAGTTTAATTCTAGCCACACTTACTATAGAATGATTTCTATGGACACAAAATCAGTGCTTTGTTTCACCTCTTGGGCATCTGGCCATAAGAGTGTGTTGCTGATTCTTTTCATTCTCTCACAGGATGCCTTCCTGTAGTTGCTTGCCAGAATTCATATTCACCTTTCTCCTTAGCTCCCTTTCCCTAGTATTATGTCTCGAAGTTCAGTCTGTCTTGCAAATATTGTTTGGACTCTAATTTTTAATGCAGACATAGATACTGACTTCTAGGACTTTGATTTATAAAATTTTCCTAATCAAAAATTATAAAGCTGCATATAATTTTAATAGAAGCCACTCTAAGATTTTTTTCCTCAAATTCTATAGCAAAACGCTCATGTTCCTAGAATTTGAGAAATAGAATGTAGCTCCTTTATCATATCTTCTTGCATAATAACCTCTCAAAAGAAAAAAGTAAACTGAAATTCTTGGTTTTAGTGCTGAACATTGTGCAAAGAAGTTAATCACATTATCATTACAATCTACCATTGCTGAATGAAAAGATTGCAAAACAATAGTCACCTAAGAAAAGCTTTGGCAGAAGTTTAAGCAGAATTCACTGGCCATGTATGGAAATAGGGAACTAAAATGGTAAAATTGATGTGGCCACAGAGAGATGTGTTTAAGTGAAGGTCAAACAAGTGAAATACAAATTTAGGAGGTTTGAATTAGATATGTTTCATTTGAGCATCCTGATTCTTAAAAATTAACTGTCTATGGTGAAGGGAGGACATCATTTTTGATAATTTTTAAAAGAGGTGGAAGTATTATTTGCTGAATCAATCTGGTGTACTCTTAGTCATCCACCTAATGAGAGTATACATTTTCTTAGTTAAAACTAGGGACACATGATTGCTTAAAAAAGAAGTATAAAAAAATAAAGAGAAAAGAAGAAGAAATGCTGACTTTATATATGGTTACAATGGGCCAGGATACTCATATTCTGGCCCTAATCAGCATGTTTTTCACTTACACAGAACTTTTACCAATGAACCTGTTAAGTATCCCAGAGTTAAGGTGATGCAAACCACACTGGTAAACAAGCAATATTTAAACAGCTTGATTTTCACACACTGCCACCACAACCTTCAGTTCCTGTGTCCCTCTGTAATGTTATACTTTTACGGGGTTGTTCAGAGATCTGCTTTTCCTCCACTATTTCCTGAAGAAGTTTTTTTTTTTTTTTTTTAAATTAAGGTTCTAATAGTGTATTAGCACAAAATTTGTAGGTATGTGCATGCTAACTTAAGTTTTTTTGAATATTGGTAACTATAGGTCTTTACTTGTGATATTTTCATCGGGCAATAACTACACTATCAATCAAGTTGCATAGACCTTAAGAAGAAAAAGCAGTAAACGCCAGTTTTGATAGCCCTGATCATTTCCAATGGACGTGGGTTTGTCAATATGTTTGCAGTTGCCCTCAAGTTTGTAAATTATGAGAGTTGTTCCAAATATATTGCAGTTATCAGTTCAGCTGCAGATGATGAGCTTTTGTCTCTCAGGATGGGATAATGAAGGCCTCAAGACTGCAAAGTTCATGGCCTCCCAGAGCGTTAAAATCACACAGAACTGCAAATTACTTCTGTGATTCTCTGCAGAGGAATTCAATTTTATGAGAGTCATTTGGGAAGAAATGTGGCTAGGCCTGATACATAACTTTTCTTTCAGCTAAACTAAAATCTGTTATAAATTTAAAGAGAAAAAGAAAGGAAAGAATAAATGCTAAAAACAGTTTGTATATTTTTGTGAGTGTGAGTCCAAGAATGGGAGGTGTGTGAGAAAATGTATGTGGAAGAACTGTAAAGAATGTGGTAAAATACCTCCAATCTCTGTGAAAACCCATTAAGTAAGCCTTTTGTAAATCACTATTGATTTTAATATTTTCTGCTTACTTCCATGTAAAATGTCAGCCATGTGACTCCACTATAGTAATCCCCTTCTCAGAATTATACTCAGTGGGAAATTTTATTTGTCCAATTTTTACTTAGAGCCATTTTCCAGGCAAAAAATAGCTTCCAGTGCTGACACTTGCTTTGGGAATAATGATATCCCCACAAAATCTATATATTTCCTGAAATGAAAGAAGCTAGGCATTATTTCTTTTTAGTATTAAGTCCCTGGTTTCATATATAGAGGAAAATAGTTTAGAAGTCATTTAGACACTCAGAATAGAGCCTGATAATCAAATTATATTTGAGAAAAATATGGTAAAGAAGACAAGTCTATTTCTAGAACAAAGCTTTGGAGCCCACAGTAACAAAGCATATTGAAATAAATATTTAATATCAAAATATTGAAAATCCTTCCTAAAAGCCAAATTGAACAAAAATTCTACAAAACCTTGTTTTTTTGCTACATAAGCCAATACGATGGATTTTTTTCTTTGTCATATAAACTTGGTATTGAATCTTCCTAAATCATGAGCTTAAATTAATAGAACACACAGTCTTCACAAAACTCAAGTCATTGCAGCAAAACCAACTCAGTTTCTTTCACTTGTCTCGATTTCATAGCTCTGATCAACTCAGGGTTGAACATCAGGGTTGAATGGATTCCCACTGACTTCTTTAGTGAGTGCAGTTCCATACATTTCCTTTAAAACTTTCAAAGTGTTTTGTAATTTCATATGATTTTGAATCCAGCTCCCCAAATTTCACCTAAATAAACTCATTTTTCCACAGAAAAAATAAATGTTTTTCAAAACAAACACTTGGAAACATTTGCTAGGTTTAAGGTTTGCAATTCAAAAGTAAGGGAGGAAACCTAGTTACCTGATTGTCCATATTTCAGTGTCTGCATGTACGAAGTGTGAATGAACAATAGCACTTACTTTATGACATATGGTGAAGATTAAAATAAGTCAATGCAGGGCAAGCACTTAGAACAATGCTTAACCTCTTGAATACTTCTTGGTGTTAGCAATGATGGTGCTGATTTATAAATGAGAAAGCTGATCCTTACGGTGATAAGGGAACGGCTCATGGCCAACATCATATAGCTGAGTCGAATTCCGTATAAGTCGAATTCCAACATTATCTAAAGTTGCAAGCTCTTTTAATCATTTCACTGCTGATGTCAAAGGACAAAAGACAGGGTGATATGAGTGGAAAAGTACGTGACATAATATTCACACATTCTCTCAGTATTAGGGCAGACCATAGGCATTTGCACAATAATATTACAATTCCACAAGCCTGATTAACTGATTATTTCTAATATGCTTTCTTTTGTACCCAGTTATAGGCAACAAAAAAGTAGAGCTGTACTGAAGCCTACTATAAGCAGGCAACTTCTCAAGAGGGGAGTTGTATATAATAAGTTAAGATGATACTTTGAATACAAAGATTAAAATATAATTATTCTGTGGAGGCATCTAAGATAGGTGAAATGCAGGTCTCAAATCTCTATATGTTGCACTTATCTAGGAGAACATTGCTCTCCATTCTCTTCTAGATGATTTGCAGTATTCTATAATTCAACAGTAATGACTCAGAGTCATTAGGGAAGAAACAAAGTGTGCTCGGTGCTTCCTGCATAAGAAGGCAAAGAAGTTTTTATGCTTTGCAAATATTCCTCAATGGTAATATATTACTTTTATTATGAGACAAAAACAGGAAAAATGGGGAGGTTTATGAGACTCTGGTATTTTTCTGTTTTGTTTTGTTTTATTCTGCCTCTTCGTAGCTCACAGTGTATATAATGAAACAGCAGATTTTCACTCAGCTCACAGCCAGGCTCAGTTTCTTCACATTTTGACTCAATTTTGAGTCAATATTTATGAAGATAGAGTAAAATTACCTGTAATCCAGATCTCTCTTGATCATTTTTGGGATTGAAGGTAATCTGCTTTTACAATCCAGGAGCACGTATCATCCAGTTACTCCATTATCCACTGTGATACTCGGCCATGCTGTAGGGCAGCACTGCTCAACAGAAGTCTCCCAGATGACGACTGGGTTCTCTGGGGATGTACAGTCTTTTAGTCAGTAGTGACTTGTGGCCTTTGAGTTGTTGAAATATGGCTTGTATAACAGTGTGGAGGGAGTGGATTTTTGTGTTCCTGTGATTGAACCCCAGATCTTTGTTAAATGATTTTTTTCTTTATCTTTTCTTTTTTCTTTTTCTTTTTTTTAGATAGAGTCTCAGCCACTAAATTGTGCTCACTGGGTTTGAACTTGAGGTCCTCTCACCTTGGTCTCTCAGAATGCTGGGATTTATAGGTATGTGCCACCATGTCCAGCTTGTAACAGAATTTTTAGCTATATTTTATTGTAATTTATTTAATACAATATAGTAAAATATATCTAGCAGTTATCATAGCTGATAATATGTCAGATATGAGACTTTATGAACTCAACTTGATATTTCTCCAAATCATGAAGTACTTGTCTGCTTAATTCCATTGTCTGCCACATGAATTTTATGCAACTGCATCATCTAGCCATTTAGAAACCTCAGAAGCCACCATTCTACATAAGATGACCAGACTAGATTTTCAGTTAATGTATCGGATGCAATTAGATGCACACTTCAAATTCACAAAAAGTCTAGAAAAATATAGTATGAAATACATTATTAACTACATAAGTACACTTTGGTACCAGAGAGTGGGAGAGAGACAGAGACAGAGACAGGGGAGGGAAGCACAGGGGAGTGGAGAAGACAGAGGAGATGAGACAGTAGGAGAGGAAAGGAGAAAAGAAGAGAGAAGAGAAGAGGAGAAGAGAAGAGAAGAGAAGAGAAGAGAAGAGAAGAGAAAATGGATTTTCCAGATGTGAAATATGAAGGGGAAATTCAAAGTCAGAGGTGAGAATAGTTACTGAGGCTGCCTTACTAGCCAAGTAAAATAAAATTTTAAAGCAAAAATACAGAAAGAAAAAAAGATTGGTCTCTACAGAATGGGAAGTCATATTAGGTATCTGTGACTATCACACAAAATACCATGTACTAAGAGACTGAAACAAGAGAAGTGTATTTTCTTGTAGTCTCAGATGCTGAAGTCCAAGGATACCCACAGGGTAGTGTTCTGGCAATGGCTCTTTCTGGCTTGCCAATCACCTTTCACTTTGTGCTCATGTGGCAAGTTCTCAGCTGTCTCTTATCATGAGGGTTCCGCCTTCACGATTTCATGCATCTAAACCTAATTAACTCCCAAAGACCCTCATCCCCAAATGCTATCACATAGTGAGATAGTGTACATGTGTGTGTGGGGGGGGCTAGGGTAAATCTGAGTTTCAACAGTGAATTTGGGGCAGAGGAGCATAATTCTGTCTATAATAGAGGTTGCTCACTGGAGACACTATAAAGACAGATTAATGTCAGGTGTGGTGATGCGCATCTGTGTTCCTAGCATTCTGAGAAACTGCAGCAGGAGGATCAAAAGTTCAAGCCAAGCCTGATCAACTTAGTAATTTTAGGGAGATCCTGGGTCAAAATAATTTTTTTTAATGTTTAAAGGTGTTGGGAAATTAGGTCAGTACAAGGGCCCTGAGTTCAATCACCAGGATTGAAAGAAGAGACAGACAGAGACAGAGAGATATTGATTATATCAGGCAATTAACAATGTTCCCAAAAGAAGAGGAGATAAAGCAATGATCTCCAAACCTTCATAAGTGCAAAGCTTTGCTCTCCTAAGATCAAATCCATACAAGGCAAAAATGACTAAAGTATGTTGTAGGTCTTCCTGTCATGAGGTGGGCTCCCTATCCATTCAGTTTAGGTCAGGCCTCAGAATATGCTTAGGCCAAAAAAGCAACAGTAGAGTTGATGCAAGCAGGGACTCAAAGAATGCTCACCCACTGGGAACCTCTTCTCTCCTCTCAAGGTGATTCTTCTGTGAAGAGCCAGTCTTGCCAGCGGGGAGGAGAGACTATGCAAAGCAGAATTCAGCCATCTCAACTGAACTGTTTACCAGAGAAGCAGCCTACAGTTATCTTGGCTTCTGGCCACAAACATGAAGTGAACCCAGCTTGACTGGTAAAAACATGAACAACTGAGTCCTGCCCAAACTGCCAGTTGAGAGATACATACATTGTCAATGCTATTTTAAGCCACTAGATTTTGGAGGATTACCCATTCCAGGAAGGGGTATTGAGGCAAGATGTTAACATAAAAATTGATCTGGAAAGCACTCAAACCATCCTCTTAAGAAGCACCAGCAGAGTACTGGGTTTAAAAACACAGAAAATGATCTGGCTTTGAGTAATATTAAAAAATGTATAATCATATGAGATAAAAATATCAAGAATCTAGTATGGAATAACTAAATAGAATGGAAGATTATAAAAAATGCAAAGGGCACTACAAAGTGAAAGATGTGGAGAAACAGAATAAGAATGTATGATACCAACAGGATGCTATAAAAACAAAAAAAGATTTATTATAGAAGCAAGCATAAATTTGGAGAACAAAAAGCACAAACATTAAACAAATTTTACAAACTCGTGGAAAACATAGTAGAAATATTTGATGATAGAATTTTTGAATTGAGCAACAGAAAAGACAAAACTTTTCAAAATGAAGCAATAAGAAATATAACAATGGGAAATATGTAGTAGAAATTAGTAGGTGTTATTGACAAAAGGAGTAAAATACTATGCAACATGAAAAATGATTAGAGGTGTTAGGGCACAGTGCCCAAGGGAGACTTTTGTGAGTGAGGTTCCAAGGTTACAGAATGTGTGTGAGGCAGACATCAGCAACACAGCAGTAGCAGGGAGCTGAGCAGAGAGAGAACAACCTGTATGTTTATGCTTAACACATATACATGTCATTATCCCATATTTACATTCCTATATACTGACTTGCCTGGGACATTCATGGTTGTCTGATGTTAAGTCATGATTATGTAAGTGAAATCACTAGGCGCCTGCATTAGACAGCAAATTCAGATCCTCAGGTGTCCTCAAACACCTCAAGCTTGAAGCAATGTGGAGTGGTGGCCTATATCCCACCCTCTCAAAGCTCAAGGGAGAGTCATCTCTTGTGAGTGGCCCATGGAACTGACCCCTGTGCACAAAGACACCCATGGCAATAAAGGAAAGAGCAGAAATGTACCAACTCCACTGTCACCACACCACAGCTTATCACTGCCCTGCACCAGTTGTATCCCAAGGATTTCCACCACTGGGTAAGAAGGTCCTGTTGCAGGGCCTGGATTGTCATCTCTTGCAAGGCTTCTTGTACCTGTGTCCAGTGATCAAGGATATAAATGCAACATTCTACATGTAACAGGCCACAAGTGCCTTGTTGCACTACAGTCAACAAATCAAGAGCCAGATGGTTTTGCAAAACCACCTTTCTCATTTGAGAAGTTTCATCCATGAGGACCACCAAAGCCTGATGCATGCATTCAAAGCCTGGACCATATGTTGAGCAAGGGCTTCAACCTGGAGGTCTAGGTCTATGGTCCCTGCCCCTGGCATCAATAAGACCATTGAATGAAATCACCAGGCTGTCCATTTAGTATGGTGCCATCTGTGATATTCGGTGTCCCAACTGTGAGGTGTGTCTGTAATAGTGAATCTGATAATGCCCTTAATATACAGAAATCCCTAGGTGCAGTGCCCTTTCCAGTGAATGAGTAGGTACTGCCAGCCCATGGTACCACAAACTCATAATGCTTCTGTGATGGGTCAATTGGTGGGCACAATACCTATTAACTAATGACCATCCCACCAGTTGTTTGTGTCATTTCCCAGTAATGTCTTGTTACCCAGGTCAGGGAGTATCTACCCCACAGTGGTTTCCCACTAATGCATTCACATATTGAATACAAAGTGGGGTGATATCCAACAATGTGATTGTTGGTGCATATGGGCAAATGTGTGTGCCCATGAGACAATGCTGTTAGAGTGACTAATCCTGGTTGGAAAGAGAGGACAGGGCAAAAAAGCATTATAGGGAAATCCCACTTCCACGAAGATGCAGGCCACATGTTGATCCTGTGAGAGGACTGCAGCTGGAACCTTCTTAACTCCCAACTTAGAGGACCAAACCTGGGTTCCTGCTGCTACCAAGGGAAGGCAGTTTGGTTTAAAGCCACTACCCCAAGGGGGATGGGCCAAGCAGCCACAATGCCACTCCCTTTCCTAACAGTGGCCCCATCACCGGGCAGAGTGCACTGAGGTCTTCAGTGGCCAAGTTGAAGTCCCGGGGTACATTTCTACAGCATGTCTAAGTCCTTCCCCAGCGAGCTCTATGAGGATCATCCAGGAGTTCTGTAGGCCAATCCCAAGTCCACGGTCACACAGTCTCAAACACAGGGAGGATTAAAGCCCCTTTCACCACTTTAGCTCTGTGTGTCAAACATACAGATGGACCAGCTATGCTCTCAGCAGGTGATCCAATGGACTGTCACTCATCTGTCAAGGCTGGTCACTAAGCAATTGAACTGCCTGGGGTAGAACCCATAACCACCCAGTAAACTCTAAAGCCAAATAGGCTAATTTGGTTTTTATGACACATCATTGTTTCTGGCCCACTGCTGCACCTGGGCCCCTGTAAAATAAGTTTACCTGTCAGTTGCTATTCCTAGAGGCATACCATATGTAAGAGTCAACCATTGTAAAGCCTTAATGGTGTGCGCTTGGTCAACAGAGGGTACAAGGTAGGAGAAGCCTATACCCGTGGCTGTTTCTACAGCAGTCAAAACATAACTATGTACCTGCACAAGAGGCAAGGAGCCAATATGGTCCATCTGTTTTTGCTGTAGTGGGTGGGGTACTCATGGTACCACGCCAAGTGTTGTGGGCACCCTTCTCCTCCGGGGGGCCAAATGAGCACAGTGGGGACATGCTTTTGCTGCAGCCTTTGACTCAGGGGAGTCATGTCCAAGTGTCATCACTGTGGTACAACTTGCATGATACAGGGCCCTACGTGTCCCGGTTTCTTGTGGAGCAAAGGCAACATCACAGATGGAAGCCCTCAGAAAGCACCAGCTTTCATCATCACAGTTGTTAGGTCATTTCTCAGTTTGAGGAGGCCTTTATGTCCTTAAATGATACACTACATGGTTAGTCTCTTGGCCATGCTCCTGTAGTCTCGCCATAGGTCAACGCCCCACAAGGGATAATTCCTTTTTTGCCACTCCTGAGCCACCCAAACTGGAAGCCAGAGCCCTGGCCCCCTAAAGATGGCCCAACTGTTTATACAAACATGTAGAGGACCTTCTTCATGCATTACAAGTAACCGCAATGACAGCAACTCTGCCCACTGGCTTGATCTGTTTGTTCTACTTTCAAACCAGACTACTTCTACACTGGACTGGACAGCGACCACTGTCCATTGTGGGGCTATGCCCATGACTAGACCCATCAGTATACCAAGCATCAACCAGTGTCCCCTCTTTCCATTCTGCATAGGGACAAGGAGTCATGTCCTATAGCCTGTCCTCCCAGACCCAGACAGTTTCCTGGGCTATGTGGGTTATGGGACCTGAAAAAGTTGCCAGTTCAGGGTGCCAACAGACTGACCAAAAAAAGTCTCACTGTTGGAGATATGTCCCTAAATATGTGGGAGTAGAGGGTCTGTGCCACCCAACTCCTGAGACATCCAGGTCTATACCCATTGGTATAGGTAGTTTGCCTGATCTTTTTGTCCCCATAATAATTTTACAGGCATGCAGAGCAGTGCACATTGGCACTGTTTCTCAATCAGTGAATACCTGCTCTCAGCTCTTTTCCAAAATTGTGACCAAAACCCAACAGAATGCTTCTGTCTCACCTATTTTTGCCATAAACACCACCCAAACCCAATGTCATCCACACTGACTGTTAGAATAAATGGCAGGTTAGGTTCAGTGACTCAGGGTTTGTAGCTGTGTAACTGGCCTTGTTGAGTCCTGAAAAGCAGCTTCTGCTGCATCTTTCCAGGCCCAGGTAGCGCTCTTCCAGGTCATCCAGAAAGATATTGGTCATCACCAATATGACTCAGTGCAGCATGAACATCTGCCAGAAACCTAGCAAGCCCAGAGATACCTGCAATTGGTATACTGTCATGGGTCTGCAGTATGTTTGGATCTTATGAATAACTGCAGTGGGAATTACTTTGTCTTACGAGAGCAGATAACAGCTAAGAATTGGATAGACAAGCCAGGTCTCTGGACCTTTTATTTATTGATAGCCCACCCGCAGGCCAGCAAAGCTTCCTTCAGAACATGCATGGCAGCTTCCAAATCTGCAAAGAAATCAGAGGTTAACTTAATACTACCAGTATAATGAAACAGTGACACAGAGTATGGCTTGGTCCACAGAGGTGGCCAAATCCTGGGCCACCAGGTCATGACACAATTGGGCTATGCAGATAGCCATGTGGCAACACCTAGAGGGTCTGTTGCCTGACCTCCCAGGTGACTGTCAGGAGCAATAACAATGGAGAAGAAGGCATTAGCTAAATCCACAGCATAATAGTATTGACCCAGCATTAGCATGACCCATCAAATTTGCAATGCTAGGCACTGCCACATGCAGTGCACATATGTATGTAATTCAGTCACTCTCCTCATCTCATTTGGCTCCCCATTTGCCACATGCAATGCACAATGCATGTAATCCACAGTTACTATCCTTATCCCATTTGGCTTCCACATGGGCCATCCTGGGGAGTTGAAAGGGCTCTGTGCAGAGTGTATTACCCTTCATTCTTCCAATTTTAAGATAGTCTGTCCTATCTTCTCATAGCTTTCAGGTAGCCGGTACTGCTTCACTTACATAATGCACGTAGATGTGAGAGAGTTAGTGATGCATAGTGTAGATGGCCTCGGACTAGATTTTACCATGCAGATTCATAACTGGCACTCTCCCTGCATGATGTCAAGCTGAGTACTAGTCAGTATATTCACCCTCAGAGTGTATTCAGAAACCAGGGAAACACAAACGTCACAGAGGTGCAGGGGCTAGAACACAATACCCACTGTCACTTGGACCTTCTAGACCATGATGTAGTGAGCTCTGTACCCTTCTATGTGTAAGTCCTGAAAACAGTATAGGTTGCCATATATCAGCTTAGCAGAGAACAGAAAACAGTGACTGTAGCTTGTATCTTTGTTGTTTAACTCTTACACATGTCATTAACCTACATTTACATTCTTGTATACTGACTTAACTGCAGCATACGTGGTTGTCTAAAGCTGAGTCCTGGTCAGATAAGTGAACTCACTGTGCACCTGCACAAGATAGAATTCACATCTTCAGGTGTCCTTAGATGCCTCAGGTTTTGGAGTAATCTGGAGTGATGTCCCACAAGGGTTTATTGGAGAGATTTATGAGTTTATGAGTAGAGAATTTTTCATAAATGAAGAAAAAATTGGTTTAAAAGGTTTGCAACTCCTGAGCAAGATGACAAAACCCTAACATACCACCTGGAAACAAAAGCAAAGTTGCCAAATTTAAAGCATCAAAAAAATGAAAATAAAAATAAAAAATTACCACAAAGCAAATAACTCTTATCTTTCCAGAACAATCATTAAAATAAAAGCAAACTTCTCATCAATCACAATATATGCCAGAAAACCAAGCAAAACAATCTATTTAGAATTTAGGTAGAAAAAAATAAAAACAAGCACACATTCAAAATAGGATTTGGAGCAAATGTATTCCTCCCACACTCTCCTGGGACAAGCACTATCTCTAATTCTGTGAGATTAAGTCAAAACAAAGGAGTAATAAGGAAGACTCAGAGTGGGCAAAGAAAGTGCTAATGGGTTCAGACATTAATTAATTAGTGAATTAAAACAAAATAGAGGTAAAATAATAGAAAAGCTCTTCCTCACACATTAGAATTTAGCATTTATGGGTATGGTCTTTTCTGTTATGCTTAGATCTATTTTACTGGCACTGAGTCCTGTATATTAGGCATACAGAGAGAACTCTATAAGTACATACTTGATAAATAAGAGAAGTAGTTTGGAAAAGTAGACTGGAACAATTCATACCTAAAGAATTATGATGTCATTCTATTATTCAAAAAGAGAAGAGAAAAAGTGACTTTGCTTAAACTGTGCTAAGACATTAGAATGTAGACAATTTAAAGATAGTCATCACATAGCCATAATTACATAAAATAGTTTTATATATCAGTTGAAAAGCAAACAAAATTTATATTAAATCATAGAAGTCAAATACATGAGGAAAAGTAAAAGGCATGAAATTAGGATAAGTAACTAAGCAAAGAAAACAACTGAAAAAACTCCACATAATATAATAAAAGTAAGTCCAAATACATGAGTCATCTCAGTAAATATGAATGAAATCATCATGATTATAAGAAAGGAGACAAAAGTTACATTTATCAAAAACCATAAATGAAACATTTACAAAAAATAAGAAAGTTATGGTACAAAAATGTTAAAAATAGCAATAGGATAAGCATAATGGAAAACAGCCAGAATTTATCTATGTAACACTGGTAATGTCAAGCAAACAGAATTTAAGGAGCAAGTCACAGAACTTCTTCAATCCCTCCTTCTTCCATGCTAAGAATCAATTAAGAGGTGAATATAAAATTGTGAGAGATAAAATTAATACCTTTAAACGTGGTAAAGAGAATTTAGAGAAACTGACAGTAGTTTTTCAAAAAAAAAAAAGACTTGCTTCCTTTTCTTCTGAATTATGAATTGTAAAAAATCACCAGAATGGATCTCTCCAGTCTCACATAGCTGTGAACAAAAATGATATTGACCCTTCATGCATAAAGTCTGCTGTTTTCATAGGAAAGAGCAGTACCTACCCTCTTCTCAGGTAAAGGACCAAAGTGGCTGAGTATGAATTATTATCTCTTCCTCAAATTCATGAAGCAGAATTGTTTGTTCTTTTTCCCCTGTTTTCTGTTTCTATCAGACTATGAATCTGGAAAAACATTCACAGTAAGGAACACTTTATGGTTGATTAAGAAATTAAATTTTATGTTGAAAGAATGACTAAACTGATAAAAGGTGACTGAGAAGCCAGAAATGACAAAAAATCTCAGATCTGATCATACATTGATATTATCCTAAAATGCAGAGTAGATACACATAAACATTTCTGGAAGAAAATAGTTTAACTTAAAATCTCAAAGAATTCCTACAGATTCATTTTCAAATTCATTTTCAAATAAAATAAATCAGGAACCCACATCATACTGCAACAGCAAGCAGAAACACTAAAATGACACCCATGATTTGGAGGCAGATTATTTAAATTGAGAGACACTGATCAGGATCATTCTCAAAATATCAGACCCTAATCTCTGGTGGTCTAGAGCTTATATGAGATAACCAAGTAGGAAGTACGGAGGCAGAATGACTTGTCAATTGGGGATCTGTTTATACAATGTACATCACAGTGACCAGCTATGCATAACAGTGACCAGTCATTGCTAAGACACAGGAGCAACCAGAACTGGAACAGGAGCTATTACCTGGGAAACTAACAGATTGACATATACTGGAAGTGGGGGTGTTTTATGCTCCCTGTCCCACTTCTTTTAGTTTCCTTGGCAAATCTTTGATGGGCATATTACATGTGATCTTCTGAGACAAGGCCAGACTAGAATTTAGGCCTGTCTGTTTTGCAACATTACTCTGGCAAAGAGTGAAGGAATCAGTCTGATCTAGGCGAGTGTCTAGTGTGCCTTGGATGCCCATCAAATTTGGTCAAGTGTTTGATTGATTGTTCTATTCTCTTAGGGAAGCCACCTTTAGATTTTAAGGCAAAAATCAAAGCCAGCAGGAAGAAGGGGAAGGGAAGCAAGAACTGTGGTAAGGAAAAAACATAAAACTCAAGGGGAATGAGTATGGAGCAGTCCTGTGAACATGTGCTCAGGCTTCAGCGATGCGTGGACTGGTCAGCATCCAGAGTGACAAGAGCAGGGCTTTGAATGAGTTGTCTCTTCAGAATAAGCTTCAGTGGAACTGCCCAATTATGTTTTCTAGCAGATCTGAGGTGGGATTTCTGAAATTTGTAAAGGTGGTTAATATGAAACTGGTTTATACATGTGTGTAGGAATGCCTAAAGCTAAAGCTTGTTTTTAAACTGGTTACAAGCTGTTTCTGTAGCACTGTTTTATCTCTGTGTAATCCATCCATGTATCTTTAAATGGAGAGAGTCTGCTATAATGCATGAGGTCAAAGCCAATGGCACAGACTGAAGACTGAACTGGCTGGAGGGATATGTGTGTTTCAGTTTGAGCTTGCAGAACAAATGACGGGGGCAGGTCTGGCTCTGATCCTCCAGACACACTGTGTAAAGTTTTTCTTGTTCAGTCAATTGGATTGCTGGAAGGGCTTCTGGACCAGAAGACTTCTGGACCAGATTATTTGGTGTAATTGGTGGTATTTTTCCAAACAGGAGCAGAAAGCAGCTTGTTGTGTATATCATCTCTGCTGGAGAGTTTTGACCAAAATGGTTTTGTCCAAGGTGACCATGTTTATTCTTAAATGAGCTTTATTCTTAAATGAGCTACTTCCATTAGTAAACAGGGTATACTCAGCATCTACCAAGGCCCATTTTTTTAGCCCAGTATAGCATGTGGTACCTGGACAGTTAGGTTTTGGTCTAAGGTGACCTTGTCAGCTTTCTTGATTAGAAGGTAAATGGCTATTAAAGTGCAGCACAGGTAATCCACTGGGTGCTCCCAGGGTCTGACAGTCTGAGTAAACACAATTGTTTTTGTGAACTCAAGGATCCAGATTTTATAGGAACCAGTAACTCCAAGAAATTTTCAGTTTCTTTTTTATAACTAGTTTCTACAATACATGATAGTAGAGCTTTTGTACATTTCCAGCATGATGGTTAACCGGAAGTATTTTTTTTTCAAGGAAGAAACAAGTTTTTGAACCTGGACAAGATGAGTCCAGGTCAGATGACTTTTGAGTAAAGAACTGGATTTTTTGCAAAAAGAGGTTGGCTGACATGAGCCAATTAAAGGTATAAGAAGACATTTTTTATGTCCAGGCAGGTATACCAGCAGGCTGTGGTGGCAGAAGACTTAGGCAATGTAGATGGAGAGCAGTTGCAGCAGCACTGGTAGCTCTGAGATCTTGAACTGGCTTTACAGGCAGGGGATGTGTATTTTAGAAGTTTGACAGTATATTATTTTTTCTTGGGAGACTATGATGGCAAGCAGGAGAAACAGATTGTCTCTGAGAAAAGGTGCTGGTAGCTTGGCCAAATCTTGTTAGAGCCTCCCAAAAACTAATGCAAGAGTTTTTATCTCCTTGTGGCTATTGAGTCCAAGTGAGTTGTGTCTTATCTCAGGATTTTTCCAGTTAAAACGGCTTGTGAGAGCAATTCTTTTGGAGAATCCTGCGCAAGTTGATTAACAGTCTATCCGGTTGATTTGTGGCTGGCTTACAGCAATAGAGGGGATTCAGTGAGGTGGCATGGTTGATGGCCAGGCTCAGAGGCAAGTCTTTAGTTCATACTTCTTGGAGGAGAGTTTTCAGAACTTCAGGGTTGCAGCTATCTGTCTCAGACTAATGCAGACATAATCTTCCTCTCACAGAGGTAACAAGTTGAAAATACAGAGTTAAATAAGAGGCAGTTGACATGGCTTGGTGCAAAGGAGTTCTCCTCCAAGGCATAAAGTTTGTGTCCTGCAGAAGAGGCAAGATGCAGGAGTCCCAGTGGCCTTGGTGATGGTAACTTTTTGACAGAGGGAAACTTGAAAGCAAAGAGTTCAGTTTGATTATCTACCAGGAGTGTCACAGGTTTGTCCCCAACTTCTGCAATGACTTTAGCCTCTCAGGGGCCCAATTTGCTATGGCTTTCTGCCCTATTTAGGCTCATGAGGGTGTAACTCCCTTGTCAGGGGTGACAGTCCAATTTGTTTCTCAGTCAAAATGTGGCACTCAGAAGGAATTGCTGCCAGAGATATAGGCCATTGGTACAGCACCTGGCAAGCACAAGGTTGTGAGTCTGATTCTCAGTACAAAAAAGAAAAAGTAAAAGAAGGAATTGCTGACAGTCACCTTTAGTGGGCATTAGATGAGGCCATCTGATCAAGATAGGCATGTCTCAGAGTGGGGCTGTGTGGCTGAATGCTAGCAATAGCTAGCTGGAACCAGTTCAATTAACTGGAAGCAGATGAATTGGGAACAGGAAGTGAAGCTATAGGTGTTAGCAGCAGCTGTGGCAGCCAGTGAGGGTGCCAAAGCAGAATTATTGGAAAAAATGGGCTTCTTTTAACTTTATTTTTCTTTGAGATGCAGGGAGTAGTTTAATTTCATTTTTAATTCTGTAAAAGTCCTTTTTCCTGCAATCAGGGACTATGGGTTTAGCTAATTAATTCCTATTTCATGTTCCTTACATGTATATTGTTTACCCTTGAATGATGGTGCAACAGACAAAGGACAGTTGCCCCTAAGAAAGACACCATCAGACACCCACCTAGCCATGTTCCTTGCAAGGACTTAGGTGTGATTTAGCTAAGGAGGGTGCAAGGCTTCCATTATGCCATACATCAGTTGGCACGGAACCGTAGGTAAGGACCCAATC
Source organism: Dolichotis patagonum (assembly GCA_004027295.1). Lineage (NCBI taxonomy): Eukaryota > Metazoa > Chordata > Mammalia > Rodentia > Caviidae > Dolichotis > Dolichotis patagonum. The sequence goes on from PVJX010008596.1 coordinate 50,125, forward strand.
GTCCACTGTGACTAGTGTTTCTCAGTTTTGGTGCACAGATAGAGCAGTCTATCATTTATAATATCCATTCCACTCACTCACTACAATCATTCAGTAGGCACTTAGAGGTTAAATATTCCAACCCCCTTTCCTGGAGAGTGGCCTTAAGTTTTTTTGCTTGAACTGAGGAGAACTGACAGACTTGACTATCTGGGGTACCCCAGAGGGACTTCTCACAGTCATGCAGGCTGGCAGATAAACAGTTTCCTCCCTTTAGGGTCCAATGGGGCAACTCAATGGGAAACCAGGAATCCTCCTCCAGACCTCCACAGGAATTCAAGGTATCTCAAGGGTATACCTTCCTACAGGCACCTGGAGAGGTCATTGCTCCATCTGAGAGGAACATAACTGGTGACCAAAGAGGTCAGCATGATCATTCTTCCAAGCCAATGCACCAGATGAAAGCAGAAACTCCAAAACAACACCCAAGATTTGGAGGCAGACATTAATGGGCACTGATCAGGATCATTCTCACAATATCAGACCCTGATATCTGGTGGTCTAGGGCTTATATGAGATAAGCAAGCAGGAAGTACAGAGGCAGAATGACTTGTCAATTGGGGATGTACATTTATACAATGTACATCATAGTGACCAGCTATGTATCAAAGTGACCAGCCATTTCTAAGAGACAAAGCAACTAGAACTAGAACAGGAACTACTGCCTAGGAAACTAACAAACTGAAGAATACTGGCCAAGGAGGAGGGACATTTTTTACTAAAATGAAACACAAGAAAACAAGGCACTATGACTTAAGCCATAGCTAAACAAGAAAACCTGATAATACTGAAATTATAAAATATGTAATTTTTAAGTGATGCTATTAAGGCAATTTAAAGAAACACAGTAGTAGTACTGTTAGAAAACAAGAACAAGAATAAAAACATAAAATGACCCAGCCAACTTGAATCATTATGTCAAGTCAGGTTTGCTGGAAGAACTAATGAAGTCTGACAAGTCTGGGGCCAAAGTGCTCTCACCACCTGGGTTAAAACCAAGGATCAGTTGTGCCACTTAGGAAAAGGACATTTCTGTTCATTCTGTCTGGTTTTCCTTCTTTAGGTTAATGCCTAAATTCCTAAAGGCAACTTGAGACCACTTTCTTAATTCCCAGTAAAGCAAAGATAAAAATCTAATAATGTCAAACAATACAGATATGTATACACACACATATTGTGAATATGATGGTGATATTATTAAAAGATAAACTAATAAAGAGGCCCCAACATGGAGTAGCCAAGATGACCATCTGAGAAGTAGTTTGACCCCTTGAGGATTCCCCCATTTCAAAGTGAAACATAGGTGGCACAAGAGTAAAGAGGATAGAGCACATTTTTAAACCAAGTTGTTATGGTTTATATTTCTCACCAAAGCCTTCTGTCATTGTAGGTTGGAGATTTTGGACGTGACTGGGAAACAGGACAGTATTTCTGGTTTGCTGTTGGGAGTTGGGGTCTGGTGGAAGAGGTGGTAACTGAAATTATGGTCTAGAAGGATTCTTCTTTCTTACTGGCCCCTCCCTTTTGCACTCTCTGCTTCCTACTTACACTATTATGCCCCTCTGCCATGCTGTCTTACTGTGGAGCCAACCTACTATGGACTGAAACCTCTACAAACTGTGAGCCACAATAAACCTCTCTTCCTCTAAAGTTGTGGGTGTCAAGTGTCTCAGCAACAATGATTATGACACATGTACTAGGGAATTTTTATGAGAATTATGACAAAAAAGAAAAAAGACCGATTTAGAGTTATATCCACTTATAATATCACTTGAAACAAATATCTTAAATTGTTTCCTAGAAATATCTCAGTATCATCTCTAAGCCAACTTTAAATCTACTCACCAGAGTTATATATAAATATCTTCTAGTATCCTTTTACATAGCTGTTGCTTGCATAAAAGCACACTTTAAAAAAATCTCTGTACTTTAGTACTCTGTACTAAAAGTTATTATATAGATATTCCTATGACCAGAACTAAATTTCAACTGGATATTCAGAGAACAGGTACTGCATTGCTTTTATCAGTAGAAATAAAATTGGTTTCATTTTCATGCTCTATTAGACAATATCACATATCTCTTCTCTTCTTTAATTTCATCACTAAATTCTACAGTTATTCACCCAGTTATCCAAAGCAGAGGAGTGTTACATTGATAGTTCTCCAGTGAACATAAAACATGGACTCTTTTAAAAGCTGGGGCTTCTTAGCAGAGTAATCCCTGCTTATTTTCTAGAGAATCAAATCCTTACAGATTTGATGGCATACTTTATAGTTTCATATCCATATATTATAATAATCACAGAAGCAAAAACTATATCTATATTTTATGCATTGAGCAATATATCCCAAAGTTTTAAGCTTAGAGTGGCCATTCAATTACTTTGTTCATTCACTTTGAAAATCCTATGCATTGTTCAAAATTATAACTTTACAGAACTAGAGAAAACAATCCTAAAATTCATATGGAGCTAGAAGAGACATAGAATAGCAAAAGCAGGTTTGGGCAACAAGGCAAAGCAGAGGGCATCACATTCATGGACTTTAAGTTACTACGAAGCTATAGTGATAAAAACAGCATGGTATTTGCAAAAGAAACAGACTCAAGGATTTATGTAACCCAATAGAAGATACAACAACAACTCCAAGTACATTCTATCATGTTATTTTTGACAAAGGCCCCAAATTTCTTGGCTGGAAGAAAGATAATCTCTTTAACAAATGTTGCTATGGAAACTAGCTATCCACATGCCAAAGGTTGAACTTAGACGCATATATCTCTCACCATGTACTAAGCTAAAATTGAAATGGATTACAGATCTAATAATTATTACAGAAACAGTTGATATGCTAGAAGACAAAATAGGTAAAAATCTTGAAGACCTAGATAGGCGTAGGCAAACATTTTCTGAATGAGACTCTAGTTGCACAAGAAACAATACCAAGAATCAAAAAATGGCACTGCATTGAACACCTAAGGAAATGACTAATGGAGAAAAAATACAACCTATAAAATGGGAAAAGCTTTGTCCAGCTATTCCTCAGAAAAAGGATTAATATCTATAATACATAAAGAATTGAAAAAATTAACCCTCAAATTTAAAGACCCAGTTAAAATGAATATCTGAAATGAATAGACACATCAGATGAAGAAATATACATGGCTAATAAATACATGAAAAAAATGTTCAACATCACCAGCCATTCAAGAAATGCAAATTTAAACAACACTGAAATTTCATCTCACTCTAGCAAGAATGACTAAGATCAAGAAATCAACCAATAACCAATGCTGGCAAGACTTTAGGGAGAAAAGAACACTTGCCCCATTGTTAGTGGGACTTTAAACTGATATAAGCACTATGAAATCAGTACAGGGATTCCTCAAAGTGATAAAAGTAGAAATTCCATTTGACCTAACTATTCTTTTTCTAGCTATCTTCCCCCCAAAAGTTAAAGACATCTTTATACACAGATGTATACATACCTAGCTTCATAGTAGTGCAATTCATAATAGCTAAATCTTGGAAACAGACCATCAACAGACAGAAAAAATGGAAACAATAGATTAACTCCCTTACATATATTCTCCTTGGCCTATTAGTCTGGTGTTCAATCTATAGATATGATAATCAACTTTATAAGGTCTTTTTTCATTAGATCAAAAATATGGTATTTATACACAGTGGAGTACTATTCTGCCATAAAAGGTAATAAATTTGAGTCATTGAAAGGAAAATGGATGCCCTTGAGACCATAATGTTAAATAAGTAACTCAGGCACACAAACTTAAATATTGCATGATTTCTTTTATATGAAAACCTCAATACATATATAAAGTATGAAATAAAAGACAATAGAAAAAAAGAAAGAACAAAGGTATTATAATTCAGTACAATTATTGTATATAGAAGTGTACCCTAGCTTAGATTAACTCCCTTACATATATTCTCCTTGGCCTATTAGTCTGGTATTCAATCTATAGATATGATAATCAACTTTATAAGGTCTTTATAAGGTCTTTTTTCATTAGTATATTTTAGACATACAAAATGACTACATTGATCATAGGGAGTTTGTACCTGTCCATGATATATCTTGCCCCTTTTTTCCATCCCCCCTCCTCCTTTCAACCCTTCTTTCCCTCCTTATTTACAAAAGCTTTATTTCCATTTTTTCTTCTATTTTCATTTTTTTTTGTCCTTTCCTTTCCCTCTCGCTACTCTCCCATTCCTTTGTCATTAGAACATTTTCTTCCCATTTTCCAATATCGGTTATACACTTTAATCCTATTTACACTTGAGAAAATAAAAGGGAGTAGAGTGAATTGGGAAAGGAAAAAAAAATGAAATGTGTCATGTACATGTATCAATTCCCTACAGTGAATGCACTTATTATGTACTGCAACATGTACTAATAAACATTTTTAAAAATCAGAGATAGAGAATATTCAAACAGAAAATTGTATGTATTCTAATACAATTTTTAGAAAGAAGGCTTAGAGGAAAGTGAGGGGAAACAAGTTTTCAAAGAAATAATGGAAAACAATTTTCAGACTTGAAAAGACAGTCTTTAAATTGAAAACTTAACAAAATGCTGAGCAAGATAAATTTTTAAAAAGAATACATCATTATCCAAAAGACATCATTGTATTTCAGAGCACAAGAATAAAAAATTACAACCACCTCAGAAATGAACTCTATCAATATAAGAATGAAAATAAGACTTAGCAAATTTACCAGCAAAGCAGAATTTACCAGCAAAGCAAAGTAGCCTCTTCATGGTTTAAACTTGAGGAAAAGTTATGTTGAACTTTAGTTTCTGTGCCTCCCTTGCTTTCTATCTGTTACCAAGCAGTCCAAAAAGTGAGACAGAAATTGAAAGTCAAAATGTGTCACTGTCTGTCCAAATCCTCCCGTAGCTCTCCAGCTCACACAAAACCCTATGAAGGTCAGAAATACAATGATCATGTGGTCCTTGGATCTTTGTCTAGTTCAGCCATACTCTGCTGTTTCTTATTCAATCAAGCATACCGCTGATTCAGACTCATCATCCCTGAAGATAACTTAGTCTTAAAGGTCTTCCAAATGTTGAAATTTTATATTGTTCTCACCCACCCCCAAGTCACACTGCCATGTAAGGAAGATAAAATATTACCATGTGAATGGTAGAGAAAAATTTTTTCAGTACAGACCCTAAAAAACAGTATTCCAAGTGAAGTGTAAGGTAGTGTTCTCTAAGAATGTCTGCAAAAAGAGAAGCATAATATACTTCAAAGAATAAATTAGTAAGAAACTGAATCATATTACAGTTACATTGAAAAAAAAGTCTTTTATCTCCATAAGAAAAAATAAAAGCAATAAAACTCTAGGGATGCATTAAATAATTAAAAAGTCCACATATACATATATATGAATGAAGTTTGATTTTAAATAATATAAACAATTTTAAAAGTTGTAGGAATATAAGCAAATAATAGAATATAATAAAAATATTCTGTTTAAACATAATTATAAATATTCTCCCTTGAGAGATACCAGAATTGACAAATGAGAGTTCCTAAGAAGGAAACACAATCATAGCCTACTACTTTATCGACACAATTAACTAAATTTACATTGTCTGCTATATGCATATAATATATACCTGTATATAATATACATATAAATGCATATAAAAGCTTAGCTAGTTTATTGATTTTCAACTTTAAAGTGACTCTAAGCAAGGGACATAGGATTAGGTTTAGGCTGCAGAGTTGGACATAAATATTATCAACATAGTAGTATAAAACTCAGTGTAATTTGGGTGAAAGACAAGAAAAGACAGGAAAGAATAATGCTCTCCAGAAAATAAGGGTAATAATATATTTGTTTTATAAATTAAGGATTTAGTCATTTATGATGGACCAGAAAATAAAGTTTTTATAATTGTTCCAACTGAGAAAATAATAAAATTATAACACTAAAGTGACTATTAAGTAGGAAAAGTTAGGAAATACAGAGGGTTTGTTGTGTAATGTGAGTCCTCAACCTTAAGAGACAAAATCAATAAAACTTTCTAAACCTCATATGGTAGGAGTATAACTATAAAAATTACTAATCTATGTAAAATAGCTGCCCCTGAGGAGCAGTACAGTACTAAGAGCATAAAAAGGAAAAATTTTGGTTTCTATTGTAAGACTTTCTACAATATTCTAATGTAACACATGCTTATGTTGCTATCGTAGGAAAAACTTTAACTAAAATGCATAAATTAACTGGGATATCACAATATCTTATTTCTTTTGGGATTCATTCATTCATTCATTCATTCATTGACAACGTCTTCTTTTATAGTTCAGGTTGCTTTGAACTCATGTGACTTAGGCTGGCCTTGAACTATAATCATAGAAAAATATACAAAGAAGAAATTTATGAATACTATTGAGTAACTATCTTGAATTTTTAGCGCAATCTAATTCATCTTCACTGATGCCTTTATATTGAGTCTATTACTTTGAAACAAAGCTTTCTAAATGATGGAACATAAATTTTATATGCAGACTATGACAATATTAATGTATAATAACTGATAATTAATTCTAAAGTTTTTTATTTAACCTCACATTGTTGCTTGAACAGAAACAATAAACCTGGAACTTGAATAGTTATTTGTCAAATAAAACCATAGATGTTATGATGGTTCACAATTTTTGAAATTCTCTTACATGACTGACCCACTTAGTTACTGTTGTACATACACAAAGAATTCAGCAGCAGCAAGTATCTCTTTTTAATAATACCAGCTGTGTATAGTCACTTGGAAATAGTATGGCTGTGAGCCAGAGAATTCTTCTCTAGGGACTTTCAAGTTAAAATATGACTTACAAATTACCTATTTAGCTTAAAATGTGCTTTTTTTCTGGAGACAATGCTTGGATAATCGCTAAGGTTCTTATAAACTTATGATCTATTTCTGAGACATTTAAGAGCTCTGTAGCCCATATAGAAGACTAAGAATTCCTCACTGGTAAGAAATTCTCAGAAAAGCTGTGATTTCCATGAGAAATTGACTGCCCAAAGATGCCTCTGGTATATAATAACCTTTACCACCTCTTGTTAATACTCTGTTGCTTTTTTTAGCTACGTGTTCATTTGGCAAAGTCGTTGTATTTAGCAGAGTTAATAGAATGCCTGATCTCAGTGCAAGGTAATAACCAATGTGTCCAGAAAGAGAGAAGACAACCATGTCTACATCCTTCAGGTGACTGTAACTGAGAGATCCATATTGAAACATGTTCAGTGTCTTAAGAGCATGCTTTAAAACCTCAAGCAGTAATGGACCATCTCTCCTTTAAGTCGGCTGCTTACAAAAAATACCAAATTAGTTTTTATTTCTTTGAGAATCTTTGCCTCCCAACAAAAATTCCAAACTGGAATTTTGTTCATCAAAATCTCCTGTGGAGGATTTTAAAGATTGTGGAGTTGAAGGATTCCCAAATCTTACCTCCAATGATTTTTATTTGGTAACTCCCCAGGCAATTCTGATAATTAGGTAAGCCTGGGAGCAGGGACTGGAGAAAATTTGAATATTTACAGGAAAAAAACCTTTTTTGACCTAAAATAAAAAGTAACATTGAACATTTCAGCAAATTGTATAAAGCAAAGATGAGAATCTAGCCCTCATCTTTGTAGCTCCATCAAAATAGATGTAATTTCTTGATTCATTTTCATTAATTTGAAATTTAATGGTTCTTGTTAAAAAATGAATTTCACTACCTTGATTATCTTGTTACATTTTATTTTCTTTACATAATGTTATTGTGTATATTTACAAATATTCTTCCCCAAGGATTTTTAAAACAGTGACACTGATCTTACATAAGAAAATAGTAAGTTCTTCTGTAACCTGTTCATTTAATATGTGCTTACCCTGTTCAAACTAAAATGAGGCTTCGAGCAAGTTGGAAAATATATATAGAAGTAAAATTTGTTTTAGGCAAGTTGGAAAATATTAAAATATGTATTTCTTTATATGTATAGACTTACAAATGTAAAACTATGCAATATGTGTGGCATTTTCAAAAACTGGCTATCCATTTCAAATCTATAGTTAATAATAAAATTTAAGACCATTATTCTCTAACTCTCAACAACCCTCTCATCTCTCAGTTGATAGCAAGAAGGAATTAAGGGATAGACAAGTAAGATATAGGAAAGAAGAAGAAAAGATTTAAGGAGGGAAAAATGCAGTATTAATGAAAGGTCATTATGGATTGCTAAAATAGGAATAAAGTCAGTTTAAACCTTGAAAACAGTAAATATCCATTATGCATTTTTAATGCTATACAATGGTATAATTTTATACTATAATTTAAATGCTCTAAAATAAAATTTTCTCATTCCCCAAAATATAGTGTTTCTATGGTATGGACATACAGTAAGAAAGAAAGTATCCAAATAGGTAATTATTGGTATACTGATTATCTCCTCAGACCCTCTGCATGCATATATATATATATATATATATATATATATATATAATTTTAAGATACTCAAAAAAACAGCTTTCATCCTTAATTGTTGTCTTAGTTACTTTTTGCTCATTGTTGAGACAAAATACCTGATGCTCAAAGTTAGGAAAGAAAGGTTTATATCTTACAGTTCTTGGAGGTTTCATTCCATACTCAGTTGGCTCCAAGACAGTGTGGCATGGCAGGGTAGCCTATCATAGTCACTGCAAACAGCAAAAGCAAAAGTAAAATAGTAAGGCACACCTGATTCCCGCTATTACATCATATCCTAGCTCCACCCATGGGCAGGTGAAATATTCACACCACCAATCCAAGAGCTAGGAAACAAACCAATCACAAAGGATAGATTTGGTTGCATCAGTGATTGCGTGAGGGTTGGGGTGGGGCCACAGGAACACAAACCACAACATTCCACTCCAAAGACTCCTGCACTTCCTTTATACCAAAGATATTTAGCCCGTCTCCAAGAGTTGCCGAAGTCGGAACAGTTTCAGCATTGCTGAAAAGTCCAAGTCCCACATCTCCTTGGAGAACTATGGCAAACTTTTTAACTGTAACCCCCTGTACAAATGAAACAAGGTTAAAATTTCCAAAATGCAAAGACACAAGATAAATATTACCATCCCAAAAGTTACAAACAGGGAATACCAAGGATTGAAACCAAAACAAGTCCAAAATCCAGCAGGGCGAACATTAAGTCCTAGAGCTCTATGCTCAGCATCTCAAGCAATCTGGTTGCAAGCTCCAAAAGACTTGAGTGATTCCACCCCCATGGCACTTCCAGGGATTTTAACTCCTATAGCTTCTCTCTTAAGTCACCTCTGCTCAGTTTTTGCAGCTTTCCTTGGATGATCCACATTCCTGGCTTTCTCAAACTTCTGGAGTCTCCATTGTACCTTTGTCTTTACCTTTACAGATTTACATATTGCCCTCTCAAGGGCAGACTGCTTGGCCTCCCAGGCCTTTTGCAATCGAAGTGGAAGCCATCTTACCCTCAGAACTTGTACATTTTCCTTGCACCTAAAACCAGCACGATGTAGATGCCACCAAGGTTCTCTGCCAGCTGGACCAGTAGCCAGGCTTTTCTCTCTCTGGGCTGTAGGGGTCACGTACCTGAATTACTGAGTTCTCTGAACTGGATTGTAAGGAAAAGCTTCTCTACACCGCCATCATTCTGGAATCTGGTGTGGCTGCTGCCATTCTAGAACCTCCTGTTTCTTCTGCCACCACTCTGAAACATGGCATTCTGTGGCTTTCTCCTCTGAGAAAAGTCTTTCACTTTTGGTGGTTTGAGGCTGAAAAAGGTGGAGATCTGCTGCTTCCTGGGATGGCCCCAGGCCATCTTTTTTATTTCTCTGTTCCTTCTTAGCAATCAAGGTTTCGGCTCTATCTTTACAGTCCACAGCTTTGTTGGAACTTTCCTTCTGGCCAAACTCACAATGATTTAAATTACCCTGCTGGGTTCTTCGCTCTTGATTCTCAACATAAATCTGGCTAAAGACCTTCAACAATAGCCATGCCACCAACTCAATATTCAACTGCCTTGAAATTTCTTTTGCCAGATTAATCAGTCCATAGCCCTTAATCTCAGTCTCAGGCAGTCTCTGGACTTGAGCAAAATGCAAACAAACTTTCTGTCAAGCCTGGGCTTCAACAACCAATGGAATCTTTCTTCCCATCAGAAACCTCCCAATCCTGGATTTACCAGCAGGCTTTTTATCCACCTTCTGGTGTCCTGAGCTCTAACTAGAATCTCCTCTACAGAACAACTTAAGCCGTTTCAGCTCTATGAATTCAGGCAACATCTCTTAACCTTTCCAAACTCTGCCCACAAGACATTTCCAAAGGCTCTCAAATCACATAGTCAGGTATAGTCACAGCAGCAAACCGACTCCTCCAGTACCAAATTGTATCTTAGTTACTTTTTAATTGTTGTTGAGACAAAATACCTGATGCCCAGAGTTAGGAAGGAAAGGTTTGTTTCTTACAGTTCTTGGAGGTTTCAGTTCATACTCAGTTGGCTCCAAGGCAGTGTGGCATGGTGGGGCAGCCATTCATGGCAGCTGCAAACAGCAAAAGCAAAAGAGTGAGGAGCACCTTCTTTTCACTGTTGTATCACATTCTGGCTCCACCTCTGGGCAGGTGAAACACTCACACCACCAATCCAAGCACTAGACAATGAACCAACCACAAAAGCTAGATTTGGTGGCATATATGGTTGCATGAGTCTTGGGTTGGGGCCACAGGAACACAAATCACATTTGTCTACTTGATTTGCTTGTAGCCCATTCAGGGGATTATGAAACGACACTTGTGGGTATGTTTGGAAGGCCACAGAAGGGTCATTTTGGGGTCAATACTGAGTCCCTTGTCCCTTATTTTCTCGCTGGATGTTCTGCGCTTTTTCTACCACCATAAAGTGAACAGAATTTTTTCACCAAGCCCTTCCACCATGATGTCCCTGCTTTGGAATAAACTAACCAACCGTGGATTGAACCCTCTGAAACTTTGAACAAATATAAACTCTCCTTTAAGTTGTCTAGTATTGTCTAGCATATGTCTAGCATTTGGTCCTAGTAATGAAACACTGACCAATACATAGGTATTGTGTTTTTTGAAAACCTTTCAAGCAATAACTACATGATAAATATTGCCCTTTGAACTTAGCATGCATACATGCAAAAATAACTGAAACACAGAACTAGAATAAAGTCTTAATAAATTATCCTTATGTGAGGGACTTGATAAAAGACTTTTTATTCCCTGTCCTTTATGAATTGAAAACTTCATAAAGTATCATACAAATGAGTTTCTAAAAATGTAAATTATAATAAACACACAGAACACAAGAGCAAATTATCATGTGATTCAGCAGACATAAAAGTACTCATTCAGATTGCTATGAAATTTCTAACCAGTTACTATTTCTGTACTCACACTGTGAAGTTCTGCAGGCCATATGCTGAGAAGCATAGATATAGCCCAGCATAAATGTTCACCCCCACCAAATCATTCACTGGGGTCAAAGTCAGATTCATTTTTTTTTCAAATTCTGCTGCTTTTTGTCCTCCAATATCCATTTCTCACATTTGCTATTTCAGTATTTGCCTGTTTAAAATGTCCTTTCTTCTTTGGATATTGTTTTCTTTTAGTATAATTCTTAAAACAGCTTTCAATTAAATATGTATTTATTGACTTTGTGGAGGCAAAATAGTGGCTGGCAGTTATATACATCTGTAATTAATATTGTAAGAAACATTTGATAGAAAGTCACAAGATAAAGAGCGATGCTTTATAAAATAAGAGACAAATAGCATTTTGCTAGGAAGCAAGCCAATCCAAGAGTTTCCTCTGTAACCTAAAGAGTCTGTTTTTTGTACTTCTACTTCCTGATGTGAAAAAACTTTATTTGGGGACAGGTTAATTCATGGTTGAAATTCAAACTAAAAGTGCCTTTCCCATCTCCACACTCTCATTGTTTAATATAAATTCAATGTCAGTCTCTAACGTGGTTAAGCATGCCATAGAAAACAGTTGATAGTTTAGGAATTGAGTGTGTAGTTTAGTGATTTCACAGAAAAAAAATGGTGTAGAATATAGAGAAAACTCTGAGAACACAGACACTAGAATATTTTAAATATGATTACAAGAAAAGACCTTGAACTTGGACTGATTTTATTTTCATATATTTAACAAGGTTTTTTTTAAAAATTCAAGTCATTTCCTCCCTGTATTACTTTATGTACTTATGTATGCCTTACCCAGTAAGATTTTTCAAAATGCTGTTTTAAAAGTATTTCATTCCTGCTATAGCTCATTAAAATCCCATCATTAGTTAGCACAGGGCACATTTCTGGAGAAACATTTGTCTTTCTTCCATCTGTTAACCTAGACAGCCCTTTCAGGCATCCCCCTGTTGGAGCATGCGTGTCTCTGACCCAGCTCTTACAACCCCTGAGCTGAGCTCTCCACAGATCTATTCATCTTTAATGGCACTGACTCACAGTAGTAGCGTTGCTAGTCTCAGCCCGGCCTCTGCAGAAGGAGGGTGTGATTACAGTAGAAGTGTCACATGGGAGTAATTCAATCAGAGCTTGGCATGTGCCCCGTTCCCTGCTGGCAATCAGTTCATGGACTGTTTCAGCCTTCTCGATCCTTTACTCCACTTGGGCCAACAGTGTTTATAGTCACTCTTGAGATATACTTGGCAGCTGTAGCACCGAGCTCCAAGCTGTGAAATGTGCTCCGCCAGCAGCAACTGTGACTGTCTGGCTCTGAGAGCCAACATTTTCCTCTCATGATTTTCCCTTGATGCATGAAAGCTTTTATTTTATTTTGTATGTTGGAAAGAGGAAGATAGACTAGAGATCAGGGAATCTATGAATGTTCATTTGCTGCCAAATCTTGTGCCCAGAGGTGGCACTGTGTGAAAATATATTACTTTCTCCATTAACTATGGTGGGTCATAGCATGTTCGATTAAAGCATTGTATCGCTTTATATTCACATTCCTGACCTCCCTCTGTTCTTTCCTTCATGTGTCCTGGTGTTATATGGATTGTTGTCTAGTTGTTTATTTTTCCCTCAGTACTTGGCAAGCTTTATATTTGCCCTTTGCTTCTAGATATAAATCCATAAGAAAAATATCTTTTAAAATCATGTCTACAACTTATTCAAATAACAGCCAAAACATCGTCTATGCATTCTACCAGTATTTCTATAAATCTTCCTCTTGGCAACAGCAAAGGCAGAAGAAAAAGACTTAAGCAGTAAGCAAAGAAAGCCACTCCTTTCTTCTACCTTGGTTCCTCCAACCACTCATTAGCAAGCATTCCAGTTCCAGCTACCTAGGACTCCATTCCATTTCCCAACACACTCATTCTCTCTTCCAAATGGGTGATAATGGTTTTTAACTTTGATCTCTCTAACTCAGGCCAACTCTTCAAGTACTGCAAGCCACATGACTTCTAGTATATTTGTCATTTATCTTGTGTACCCCAAATAGCCTTTTCATGTTCAATGCCAGCTCAATGAGCAGATGGCACTGTGAAATCTTCCTTGAGTGCACTTCATCAGATATTCCTAACAATAAGTATAACGTACTGACCAATCATCCAAAACCAATTTTAACATAGATCAAAAAGATTAGTAGTAGAAATAACTGAGCTCTGTAATCTCTGAATCTATTACTAATAAGACACTGATCTGACTTTCTTATCTGTTTGCAAATTTCTAAAGCTCTGTTATACAAGATAGCTATTATTTCACTGAAATATGTGATGCAAAAACAGGAATAATGCTTGCAAATTCTACCAAATTCTATAGAGTATTTATTACTCATGGTTATTGCAATCATGCCACTATATGCTTGATTGTTTTTGCAAAGCTATCATCAAGCTAGCAACAGAAAACAAAGGCCTAAAAGTAAGTTAAGAAAAAAACATTTAACTCTTCTACCTTTATTCCTCGAACACCTCATTCAATGGGTTTCAATTCTAGTCACTTAAGTCTCCTTTCTGTTTTCTGATATTCTCATTCTCTCTTTCTAATTGCTGATAATATCATTTAACTTTGATCTCTGTAATTCAGAACAACCCTCCAGTGTGTTAGAAAGAGGAAGATAGACTAGAGATCAGGGAATCTATTACTTTTCATTTGCTGCCAATAACTACATCATTTCTATTACATTTGCATTTGCTGGTACTTAAACTTACATTTATGTCTGCATCTCTATACTTTTTCATCCTTTTCATGGTACTATTTGTCCTATGACAGTATTTGGTCTTGCTACATTATCTTCCTCTTACCAAAGTCTTTCCCTACATACAGGAAAGGGGGTAAAAGAAGGCCAGTTATGCTCAGTATCCTGATGTGTAAATATAAATTAAGACCTCCTTAACAAACTTACAATGCCAAGACAAGAAGAAGCTTCCAAGCTCTCAAGGCACACAGAGAGAGAAAGCAACAGACAGACAGAGACAAACAGAGAGAAGAGATCTTCTGTAAAGCAATTCAGGTTGTATGGTGAAGCAGTCCTGATTAAAATAGGTCAAGATTCTGGCCTTTTGAAATAAAGCATTTAAATGTGGTATGGGAAAATGACATTTTACGTTATCAAAGAAAGTACAGAGTACTCCTCTTATTCTGCGTGAAAAGATAAGTCATATATTGTATCTTAGAACATAATAAA
>PVJX010008597.1:0-64810 GCA_004027295.1 Dolichotis patagonum
TACTTGCTCAGCAAGAGTATTTCCACAGGATGTGAAAGCTGTCATTGGACATGACAAAATTATTTATTAAAAGTGCTCATTATTTATTTAAAAGTGCTCAAAAGTGCTTTTATTTAAAAGTGTTCATTTAAAGTTGTTTATTTAAAAAAGCTAACCAGTGGTGTTCATTATAATGAAAATAAAAGTAACACTCCCCTTAATTCTTAATAATTTCCAGTAAAATTTTTATAAAGGTGAGAAAAAAGAAGAAACATGCCATCATATGAACGTCTGCATGCCCTTTTTAATTTTTTTTCCCAGTAGGTGAAGCTAAATCTCTGTTCTACACCACCTCCAAAACCACCTCCAAAATAATAAAAGAAATCAAAAGGTGCTTTCTTGGTGAAATACATGCCTTATAGTTTCATGAGAATTGTTAACACAGCTTGGAACTATGTGTTTGAACCTTAAGCTCTGGAATCAGAGAACTCTGAGTTAAAAAAAAAAAAACGTGTGGGGGGGAGAGACTTTCCATTCACTACTACATGGGTTTTGGGAATGAATTTATTTATCTGTAAATGTTTTCATCCCAGAATGAGGAAAACATTGCTAGGAAGGTTCCATGAGATAATAATGTGGAAAGCATCAATCTACATATAGATTTTATAAGCACTTGATAGTATTAGTACTAACAATAGTATCAATAAGGTGTAAATCCAATGGGGAAAATCATCCTGACAGTGGAAAAATAAAGCAAATAAGGCTAAAATTTATGTTATGGTCTAAGAAGTAATATTTTTCCTTTACTCAGATATAATTGTCTCACAAGAAAAATTTAAAGTCCTCCTGAGAAAATAAGAACAATAACACATATTGTCACTTCTGCATTCATGAAAGGAGTACTGTTTGACTAGCATTTCTCTGTGATGAAAGAGATGATAAAATAAGGAAATATAAACCCCTTCCAGCAGGGCACCACTGTTTAAACGAGGCCATGATACAGTCACCTTTTACATAGTAGTTTCACAGGCACTATACCTGTGTTAAGCCACAGGCAGTGCTGCTGAAGTGTAGTTTATAGATTGGCTGCTGATGCTGGTAACCATAGTCCTTTGAGGAAGATTCATGCTAAAGAGGGCAGGGCAGGCCTGGTTGTGATGTCTAAGTTATGTGTCAACTTGACTGAGCTAAGGGACAGCCTATAGATCACTCATTCTTGTTGGGTCTGTGAGAATGTTTCTGTGGGAAATTAGCATTTGAACCCACGGATAGTAAAGATGACATGCCTTCAGCCACAAGGCCAGATACCATCTTGTCTGGAAATGAGCCTAAACCAGAAAGGCAGAGAAGGGGACAACTCACTGTTTCTTCTAGTGCTAGGACATCCCTGTTCTCCTGCCCCCTGTACTTCACAGCTTCAGATTCTGGGCATTCATATTCAGATGTGGTTAGTTCCATCACAATTTATGTTAAAATTTGACTGCCCCTGAATGCTGAAGGGAAGTGAGCCTTTAAGAGCGTTTAATGTCTTGCTCATGCTACTGAGTTAGTCCTTGTGGCGATCTATTAGTTCTTAGAAGAGTGGGTTGCTATGAAGCAGGTCAGTTCCTTTGTCTTTTCTCTCTGCCCTTTTTCTCTTCCACACATAGCTGCTTCCTCTTCTGCCTTTTGACTAAGCACAGAGCCACACACAGTCCTTACTGAAAGCTGAGGCGATACATCTTTCTGGTCTTGAGCATTTCTGCCTTCCAAACTACGAGCTTCATAAACTTCTTTCCTTCACAAATTATCCCATCTCAGGGTATTCCAATAAAACAATGGAAACCAAACTGAAGTAGACAATACGCATCTTCTATATCTTTCCAAATTTTATTTTCTCTCCATTATCTGTATTGCAGAATCCTGATATAATTTTATTTACTATTCATGAATTTGTGCTTATCATCTCCCTGCTATAAGCAATTGCCCTTACCCAGTGCTATATGCTGAGATCTTATTCAAGGATTCAGACTCACTGATTTTTACCTTTTCTTTTTCTGTTCCTATTGTCTTTTTCCTTAACTTTTTAGTGCCCTCTAAGTTTACTGGCAGGAATAACTTATGCCTTATTTTTTTTTCCTTTACTCACTTTTCTTAAGATGGTTAACTTGTTAAACTCCTTGAATTCTATTTTGAGGCAGGTAAATTAAACACTGGCTGGTAAAATAAAAAAATACATCACTGTGTTTGGGAAGGAAAAAAACCTAGTGAAGAGTTAGGTTTTGGCTGAATGTTACATTAAAATAAAAATTTAGGACCAGGTCTTACACTTCAACAGCAGGGGTATTTGGTTCATCTGTTATTGCCAGTGTTTTGCACACTCTTGTGTAATAATTGTTACCTGATTCTCAGTACCCTTTTGGACCTAATTCTTCTCTGGGCACATCCATGATCTGAGAATGAGTGATTTTTTTAATTTTAAAAGATAAATTGAATCATAAATTAATTATTCACTGTTCAGTGTTTTATTGTATCAATTTAAATCTAAACTCATAAGCAAGATTCACATTAAATTATCAATTTGAGCATGATATTCCAGATTTTTAGAGTTAGCTTAATTTCCTGACACCTTTAACTCATTAATGTACAGTCAGTATGTTTTCCTCCCTTTAATGTCTTTAACTTAAAGACACACACACATACATGACCTACTAACAATTCTGGTACTTGTTTACTTATGTTCTTCTAACATAACACATCAGGTTGTGTAATATTCATTTATTCATTCACATGTTCTAGACTTTGGGTAGAGGCTTAAAGAGGCTCCATAAAATAATAAATATTTATAGGTTATAAAAAGAGTTAATAAAATCGACATAACAAATAACTGATTTTGAGAGGTATTTCCCTTACAGGAGAAACCGAAGGCTGTAAGGCAAGTTACACAGTCAAGTGGAGAAATTGGTCAGCATTTTTAAATATCATAAGTATGGGGAAATTAAAAAAAAAACTTGTGGGAATTGTGAAAGGTTAATTGACTTGTTAATAATACCATGAATTGACATCAAAGCATTTATTTATTTCTTACCACCAATTCTTCTCAAGGGCAATGAAAAACATTCTAAAAACTACTTGGAAAACCATCATTTGCTTTCTCTTTGATGAAAGTAAGTGTAAATATTTAGCAACATTGGCCTTCACAAAATGAAGATGAGCCCATCTTTTTCGAAGTTCATTAATTCTGCAAAGTGCACAGGTTAGGTCAAGCAGCTTTATTAGCAACATGATTGAGAACATTTAGAGTGTCAGCACTTGGGCATACACCTATGTGAATGATACACTATGCTGCACTCCTTGTAACTACCTAGAGGAAACCTCCCCTTTATGGCAAAGTGAGTACTGAAATGATTTGCACTTTTTGGCAGCTTATTTTTAAGTTGTAGGCCACCACTGCAAATCAGTGAAAGTCTATGATACCTCCTTTGCTCAGATGTATAAAGGTCTGATGCTTAAGTGAAACAGATGCTTCATGACAGGTCCAAAAATGGCTTTTGAACTGAGTATAACTGATGCAACAATAGATAACACTATAGTCTATTCAATAAGTCAATAAAGAATATTTGAAAAACACATCATTGCTATTTTCCCAGACATTTAAGAGGATTTTCTAAGTGTGAACTAGAAGGGTATTAGAATGTGTGCTATTTGCTTTCACTAAAATGGGTTTGAGTTGGCCAAAAAAAAATCCCCCCTGGGACTTCAGAATAGCTACTACCAGAAAATGGCAATTTTTCATAGTTCAGCTTAATTAAAATATACTTCACATCTGATAAAGTAAATGTGAATAAAATAATGAATAAAATTCTTATTTTCCCTATGTGAATTACACTTGAGAGAACTTAACTTTGATATAACACAATAAACAGAAAATTTGCTTATTTTCTGGTTTAATCTACTACAACAGAAAATATATTTTTGTCATTGATATTACTAAATAAAGCTTAAAAAAATAAATACTGGAAGGCAAACAAAAAATATACCTTTAGAAATATCAAGAGCAAAAGCAAAGTTAAAAGGTATTTTGAGTGTCCTTTCTCTGGATTCATGAAATAATGTCCAATCATAACTTGACTGTATCTTAAAGTTATCATTATTAATCATGATTATAATCATAATAATCATAATCATCATCATAGAAAAAATCCTCAAAATCTTTAGCTCCTTGAAGTTTCACAATTAAATCCCACAATAAAAGCACTTATCCCGAGTGGACAAACAATAATTTTTTCATATATATTCACAAAGCACTATCATGAATCTCAGATAACAACTGTATTATTGTTTTTTATGGTTATTTCCTGATTCCAACACTCTCATGGTCTTTTAAATTTGTGACAGATACCCTTCTTCCTCCTTTATCTTTGTTTACTTGTGTTGTCTAGTTGATGTACTGGGCTTAATTAAATATTGCCATAATAATTCTTAAAGATCAATTTATGTCTACTCAGATCTGCTTTGCAGAGAAACTCCAGGATTTTTATGTATGGATTGGGTAGGGTATGCTTTATCATATCAACCTGATGGTTTCAAATGTGTTACATCATCTCTAAAGAATTCAATTTTTTCATTCAGTACTCTTTACAAATTATAGAGAATTTTTTTAAAAAAACATCTTCTATTCCTCCATTGCTTCTTCTTGAATGTTCTCTGTGTTCAGGAAAGGTGTTCTTGCTTAACCTCACCCTGACTAATCCAGGCAATCATGACTGTCTCATTTCTATTGATAAATCATTAGTCAAGGTATGCCACATAATTCTGAACAATGAGCTTTGCCAGGAGGACTGCTGAAGAGCGATTCAGTAAGGTCAGTTTCTAGCGCTGAACATCGTGTTGTGGTGGTGTTTGGAATTACAGAAGAAAAGAGGAGAGGCCAGCGCGTGAGGAAAATCAATTCAATAAGGTAGGCAAGATGAAAAGTCAGGAATGACCTGGCTTCCTAACAAAAAGTTTTCCAACACTGGATGTTTTAATAGCTATTCTTTTAAGATTCTTTGTTGTAAGAAAATAGTAAATTCTGTCTCAGCTCTCTTTAGCAGTCATTTTTTTTACAGTTAATCATTTTAAATCATTTTTCAAACAATGGGTGCAATCTATCCAATGTTCACCTTCCAACTCCTGAAATTAACTCTGTTTCAGTGTTTTTATGAATTAACTTTTTGCCTGGTAATATAATATATATTTGAAAAACTTTAACATACAACAGAATTCAAGGAAAATATTTTTATATAATACAAAATTACTTTCAGGGTTACTGGCATTACTTATAGTTTCTTCTTCACTTATAGTTTCACTTATAGTTTCACTTGTAGCTTCTTCTTAGTCTTCACGAAAGTGTACTTCCTTGATTTTAAGAGTGCTCTACATTTAAACAATCCATATACTTGTGTATTTTTTATAATAATGTAAGTTGAAATACTATTCAAATTTGATAACTTGCTACTAACTGTATTAAGACTCCATACATAAAAAAGGAATTTAAAAATAATCTACAGAAATTCTATAGATTTATCATTCCTTTTTTGTTGTGTTTTTGGAGAAAGAGTTTAAGTGAGCACTATTTTGAAATAGATTTTCACTTTGCAATCATAAGAAATTAACTTCTGTTTAAATTACTGAATGTCAAATTAGTGCAAAGTAAATCATTACTATGATTCACATGTTACTACTACTTTTTAAGCTAATTGTGTTCTAATATGGATGACACAATATCAGTAGAGTCAGAAGGTAGGAAATCACCTTTGTGCACATCTCTGTACTCTAGCTAAAAATCACAAAGGAGGCATCATTCAGCTTTAATAATATAGGTACACAAAAAGAAGGAAATATTTTAAAATCAGGATATTTTTGTTATAAAGTTTCTCAAAAACTGACATTTATGAATTCTCTCTAATTTGCATTGCTTGTATTTTATTCCTGTATTTAAAATATGTAGTAGAAGAAATTCTTCAACAACAAAAACTATATCTAAGCAGAATTTCTATTAGGATATCACTGTAATTTTGATTATTGCATCTACTATTAGTAAACAATTGTACTGGTCATTACAAAATAATTTTTTAAAAAAACTAATGTCTAAATTTGTCTTCATATCATTGACCTAAAAGTGAAATTTTTAAATTTAATGTGCATTTTATATCTAAAGTTTGGGAGATAATTATTTTTTGTAATATATACCATTAATTTCTTACTAAAATCCTATTTTTTTTACTAGAAATGGTTTACTACTATTTTGTTGGATTTTCTTTAATACTGATTTTCTGGATTTAGTTGGTTATTATTCTTTGAGAAATATGAACTTATTTGAATTTCAAAGGAGTAACTCATTTTCAAAAATTTACCTAATTTGAATTTTGTTAAATAGTTTCTATAGTGGTGTAGTGCCAGAGTAGATGCTACTAGATTTCCCAGTCATTTTTTTTCCTTTTTGTAGTTAAAGTAAATACACTACAAATGTATTGTAATGCGGAACTTACTTTAACTTATAATGAGTCAGACAACATTTGAAAAATACATATATTCAGAAGTAAAATGCTAAGATACAAATATTTGCCTCAAGATAAAAACTCTAAAAATTCCTGTTTATAGGAAAATTCAAGTAAAAGTAAGAACAGAGATAATGATAGAGGATAGAGTATATCACCCAGGAATAATATTTTAGGTACCCATTTTAATCAGTTAGATTTTTGCATGAATAACTAAATTTCATTGTACTTTAGTTACAAAATGATTACATGGTGGATTAAAAAGAATTCATTGTACAGTTAGAATTTCTATAGCTGGTATTATCCAAATGTACATCCTATACTGAGATCACTACAGAAGATCTAGGTTAGTAATAAATAAGTGAACTAGGTAAAGTGAACTAGATTTATATAAGTAGTGTGGCATAAAAGAGTTAGCATTGCCTATGTGTGAAAGCTTATTTCTTCAACTTGTTTAATTTTACCTAACATATGGCTCCGGGTTCTTATCGCTCCACCCATGAATAATCCCGAAGAGGTCTATGTTGCTCTAAAAGTAGAGGGAATTTTATCGAACTACTATAACTTTTTCTACATTACCAAGAATTACTGTATTACTGAGAATTAGGAAATTCTCTTCTTGATCTCCCAGGCAATTAACTTTTGGCATAAAACATAAACATAACTAATTGTCAAAAAAATGCAAATTCATTGTAAAAGTTAGCTATGTTGGAAGACAGATCTTTGAAGTACTCAAGCACTCTATGGCACAGGTAAAATAAGGGACAAAGTTACATAGTTGCAAGGTAAACTTAGGAGGGGAAAACATCAAAAACTAGTGTTATTTTCCTTACTCAAGAGAGGATATTGAGACTAATTTAAATGCCATACATATCTTAAGAGGCAGTAAATATATTTCTATGCCTATTTTGTTGACTTTATGGTTATATCCTCTATGCTTCTTATGAAGACACATTTGAAACTTGTTTATTTTTCATTGAAATTTTGGATTTCACAATTTTAACTTCATAAATTTTGAAATATTTGGATTTCACAGTTTTAACTTCATAAATTTCAAAATTTATGCTTCATAAATATGAAGTCATTATGCAACTTCCTTTCAATTGTGTTAATATGTCAGAAAACATTCTTGGTAAGTTAGTGTGATTATTTACTTCAACTCCATACTTCTCTGTAAATTCATTCATTCAATAATCAGTTACTCATCGTCTGTTTTGATCCACAAATTGGAATAGGCACTATTTTAGTGCAGAAGGAAAAAAATCTCCCTGCCCAGAATTACCTCCCAGGCAGAAGGCAGATGTTAGCAGAAAACTTACAAGATAATGAATTAAATTCTTTCAAACAATAATGGGTACAAGCTTGATGGGTGCACAAACTCTGTGTGAAGAAATCATAACTGACTTTACTAAATAGGTAACATTTGATCTGATGCATATTAATGAATTTTCCAGGTACTGAGAGAGTGCAGAGAGTTCTACACTGAAGAAATTACATCTGGTTAGTATAATGTGTAGATGCAGCCTGAAGCCTCTGCATCTTCATATACCATATATATTCCTTTCCCTACCTGCCTAATAATTTGTAATATTTCAAACTTCCTTCTGTGAAGTCATTCCTGGGGTTCTACCCTACCACCCACCCCCTTGGATATATTATGGAACATACTCCATATCTGAATTAGAGCTCTTATCACATGATGTGTGACTGGTTTGGGGCTGATTCCTATTGGTAATATTTGTCCCTACTTCCAAAGTGCCTAATTCATAGCTGGGGGCAGAGTAGTAACTCAGTCTATGAATGTTAAGCAGAAAAATAAATAGTGCTAGGACTAGAGAAAAAAGAAAGGGAGAGTAATCTGCACAGCTACAAGGCAAATGTATAGGTCCTGATACTGAGACCTAAAGACATTTTCTCATTGGTTCTCTATAAAGCAACCAGGAATGATTCAGTAGAGAATCTAGAGATGGGGAAAACAGAAGTGAGGCGAGTGGGAAAGGAAGCAAAAAGGATTAAGATACAGTGTGTATGTGCAGCAAACCCCCATGATGAATGCATTTGTTACGTATAGCAAATACAAATTAACTTTTTAAAGGGGAAAAATTAAAAAGAAAATAATAGCAAAAATGTCTTACAAGATTTTTATTTTCACTTAGAGGAGTATTTGTTGCCTAAGATGAGGTAGCTGAATAATAGCAAAGACCTTCTGAGCAGAAACATAAATTGAGCTGAACTTGGAAAACTCAATCCTTTGTAGTACTGTTTTATATTATTAGATATTTTACTCCATTAGTAATTGACAACTCATTCATTCTGTCAGCTATTCAACAATGTTAATATAGTAGTCACACTACACATGCATATTGAATGTAAATGGGGCACCTTAAAACACTACACATTTTCTACTAATTGGGCTTTTCTGTCACAGAGTCTGTTATGTGGTTTCTATGGAGCACAAGAGCACACAATGGAAAACACCAACTGACAACAGAGGCTGATGCTACAAGCCAAGAACTAAAAAGATCAGTGACCCCCTCACCCCCCACCCCCGAAACTAGGCAGAGGAAAGAAGGAATTCCCTTCCTCAGCGTTCAGAGACCACATTTTCTTGCTAGCACCTTTCTTTCGGTCTATGTGGCATTTTTAACATAGAGACCAAAGAAATGTTTGGATTCCCCGTAATGGGAGACATGTGCTTATTTGATATTCACTGGCAAAGAAGTATGCAGAAGGTAGCATGTATGTGCACCATTTTCTTTTTCAATTTTCTCAATCAGATAAATATTTCATCCATGGTGAGGAGCAAGGGAAAGAGAAAGAAGAGAGGTTAAAAACCATTTATCCGTCAAGAGGTTGAAAGTTTCTTTCTTATTTCTAAGCTCATAATAGGGAGAAACAATGAAGATGTTCTCACATTGGTCTTGGAAGTCTTCAGGACTTAGTGGTTTTTAGGCAATTAGAATTTGAGGGATATTTATGGTTTATTTTGGCAGAAGATATGGTGTTGAAATATACAGTTAAATTTTCATTTTGAAGATTATTCGCCTACAGAGAACAGAATGGATTAAAGAGGACCTAGAGAGAATGTGACTCTTGAAGTTTAAAAAGAGAGATGTTATAAAGGTTTCCCAAGGTGATTTCATTGAAATTAAGAAACTGCAATGTAAAAATCTTCACAATTTGATGAAAGATTAAATGAGGTGGCATGTGTATGTAGAAAATGTCAAGTGTACAAGTGAGGAAATCTTGGCAAAGAATAAGGATGGTAAAAACAACAGCAAAAGTAGTAAAACAAGAAATACTTTTAAAAAGAGTGAGGGTACTTACATAAAAATTGCATGATTCATGCTTTTTGCTAAAGATTTTTTTAAAGTATGCATTGAAGCAATCACATACTTTCCTGTAAGAGTTACAAGATAAAAGAAAATGATTTGTTTAATGGAAGCATAAACTCCTTATACTGAGAGCTAAAAGACATTTTCTCATTGGTTCTCTATAAAAGGATCATTTGACAATCCAGTGAATATTACTCTCACCAAAAACTTACAAGAAAACATCAGCAAGAAGCTTATGCCCAGTTCAGTCCAAAGCTGACATTCAAAACTAATTTTTTATAGTATGTAGCGACCATCCAGGAACATTTATTGTCACCACGAAGTGTTAAATTTCTATGAAGTGGTTAAGGTATCCCTGGAAAAAAATAGAGTACAGTCACTCTTAGTTATTTTTGTGGAATGGCTCGAACACCATTGTAAAATGGCTCAATATTTGCATATGACCTATGCATATTCTCCTGGATCATTTTTAGATTATTACTTACAATGACTAATGAAAGGTAAATTATATGCACATTGTTATTAAACTATATTGTTTAGAGAATAATCATAAGAAGAATATTTATCATGGATACACTTATTTTGCATGATCTGGGGTTTTGATTCATTCTGTAGATATAGAACCCATGGAGACAGACCTAACTCTCCCATGTGACTCAGTGACATATCAGACAGCTAAGCTTAATGTGACACTGGCATCAGCTTACAAGAATTAAGATTTTTTAAAAGTAACACATTTTTGGATAAACAAAAAGATTAATATTTTGGTAACAATTTGTTCTATCACCACTAGCAAGCTTTAAAAATAACATAATCCTTAGTGGGAAAAAGACATTCTGAAGGAAAAGAGGAAGGGAAGAATGGAGGAAAGGATACAGAGAAAGATTCAGACAGGGGAAGGAGGACAAAAAAAGGAGATCTGGGGATATAACTCAGTGGCATAGCACCTGCCTGGGAAATATAAGGTTGTGAGTTCAATCTCGATTAACCCACAAAACAGGGAGAAGAGAAAAGGAGGGGAAGAGGAAGGAGAAGGAGAAGGAGAAGGAGAAGGAGAGGAAGAAATAGATAAATAGCAAATAGGAGTCTAGAAGTACAGTGTCTGGTCAATAATTATAGCCTGTACCATGCTGTTTTTATCACAGTATCTTTTTAGCATAATTTCAAGTCAGATTTGTGATGACCCCTGCTTTTTATTTGCTGCCTGGAATTGTTTTTGCCATTCCATTTCTCTACTGGTTCCAAATGAATTTTAAGAGTGCTTTCTCCAATATTGTGAGATATGCTCCTGGTATTTTGATTGGGATTGCATTAAATATGTGTAAAAATATTGGGAATGCCACCATTTTTACTGTTGGATCTTCCTATTCAAGAGCAAGCAATATCTTTCCATTTCTGATATCTTCTTCAATCTCCTTTTTCAGAGTACTGTAGTTTTCAATGTAAGTATCTTTTACTTCCTTAATTAGATTGATTCATAGAGATTTCATTTTTTCATGCTATTTGAATGGTGTGATTCCTCCAATTCTTCTCAATGAGTTTGTTATTTGTGTACAGGAATGCTACTGATTTTTGAGTGTTGTCTTTGTATCCAGCTCTGTGACTGAATTTGATTATTCAATCTAGAAGTCTTTTGGTGGAGTTTTTGGGGTCTTCTATGCAGAGTATCATGTCATTAATAATTTAATTTATTTCCTCTCTTTATTAATTTTATTTCTTTCTTTTGCCTAATTGCTCCAGTGAATGTTCTCAGAATTATATTGCATAGGACTGGTGGTGGTGGTGGACATTCTTGTCTTGTTTCTGATTTTAGAGTGAGAACCCTTCTCTACTGTTGGTGGGAGTATAGACTGGTGCATCTAATGTAAACATCAGTGTGGAGATTCCTCAAAAAACTAACTACTGGTCTTATTTGACCCAGCTATTTCCCTCCTTGGTATCTTCCTGAAAGAAATAAAAGCAATCAACCACAGTGATAAATGCACACCCATGTTTATAGTGGTACAATTTGCAGTAGCTAAATCTTGAAAACAACCCAAATGCCCATCAACTGATGAGTGACTAGAGAAGATATTTTTTTGCATATTATGGAGTACTACTCATCTATAGAGAAGAATAAACTTGAAACTTCTCTAGGTAAATGGATGCACCTCGAGACCATATTTACGTGAAAAAAAATCAGACAAACATGTAAATGTGACATTGTTTCATTCTCTGGTGTGAGCAGCTGAAAGTGAAAATTAGGAACAAATTTTATGATAGATATTGTGAAGTGGGAAGAAAATATTCAAATGGGAAGGGGAACTAAGGCTGGGGGAAAGAAGGAAGGGAAAAGTGAGAAAAGAAGGAAAAATGGAAACAAAGCTTCTGTAAATAAGGGAGGAAGAGGGGTCGAAGTGAGGGGAGGGGAATGAGAGAAAAAGAAAAATCATGATATATTATGTACAGGTACGATTCCCTATGATAGTTCTGCTCATTATGTATATATAAAATATATCAGTAAACTTAATTTAAAAAATGTGGCCCATGAGTAAATAAATGAGGCAAACTTTATACAAAATTAAAACAATATAATTCTGAGGAAAAGAAGCTTATGATGTGGTCTCAATTTCCTTGGAAAAATAAACACTTAGATAAATGGAACCAACATATTTGACAGCTTAAATTCTTAATTAAAGCCAAATACAGAAATATTTGTAAAGAATAAAATAATTGGTTCTCTGGAAATAGAAATAAGAAACTTCACGAATTGTTTTGGGTACAAGATAAGACTACTTTTGATCATATACCTCTCAGTTGAATGGTTTTACTTTGTTTTGTTTTTGACACATAAGTAAGCAAATGTATTTTCAAAACTACTTATATAAGAGGGCTAGGCATTCAAGTACTTTTTTCCACTTGTAACTCAAGGCCCGAGTAAGCATAGGGTACATCCTAGGTCTTAGTTCACTAACATAACATGAAGTAAAGAGAGTGGTCAGTGAGTGTAGGTTCATTTAGCAACAGCTCAGTACTGGCTTTCTTTCTCTGTGGCCTCTCTCAGCCCACCAGCAACGGTACATGATGAAATTCACTGACTCCCACAGTCCGAGACCTGTGTGCTGATTGTTGCCACATGCCCCAGCAGAGCACTGGACACGTCTTTTTTTTTCATCACTGAATATTTTATCTAGTAGGAAAATAAGACAGAAGATACCCATTGTATCTCATTGGTCAGAACAACCCATGCAGAAACCAGTCAATGGGAGTAATAGACCTATATAAGCAAAGGAACCATTTATTATTCACATGAGAACTTAAATGTACATGAGGGCTATAACAATGTCTGAGACTTTAAGTGCGTATAAAAAGACTAACCAAACTAAATTAATGACTTTTATGTGAAGAAAAGTGTGTTTATTGTGTACAACAGTACACAATACAGTACACAACAGAAGTCGTGAAAGTGTTCATTACAAGTACAGCACAATGACATAGCAAGGATTTTATAAATGTTATATTTTGTTTCTTTGATAGGGAAACACTCATCTGTACTTCCCATTTGGGGGAGATAGAGGAAGACAGTGAATATAAAGGAGGACATAAATGGTTGAACTATTATTCCAGGACATCAGCCTGGCCTTTGGTAAAAGAAATAAACAAGCTCTTTGATAATTGCCATTATCGTGGCAATTGTTTTGCCGTTAGGAGATCGGCCTCTTGCTTAGGAAAGTCACTTTACTGGTGAGAGGCAGTAAACTGCACTGTGTTTTCAGGAGTTATTAGAAAGTTACCAAAACCCTAAAATATAATCTGAAATACTAGGAAAAGGAACATGGAAGGTGGGTATCATTAAAGACTGATAGCTGAGCTGTTCTTGTAATACTTCACAAGGATATAAAAGTCTTAAGAGAAAAAATGATTGAACTATATAATTTGTTTTACATTATAATATTTATTTTCATAAAAAGTCACTCCAAATTACTCTAACTCTATTAGACATTGTATCTTTTTCCTTTCCATTACTTTTGTAGATTATCATAAAGGATGAAAATGGTTTGCTAACATTGATTTTGACATTCTGGGGCTATTCTATTTTTATTTCCATGATATCACAAGAAAAGTCTGAAAAACTTATGACTTTAGATCATGTAGATACATGTTTATAATAGAAATAGCTCCCTAAAGCCACTCAGGATAAGCAACCCACTGTGATCATGTACAAGGAGAATTTTACCCCTGACGTCTCGGTGTAAACAAAATAGATCTGTTGGCCTTTTGTTTATCCTAATTTAAAAGTAAATAGTAAATTATACATTTATGTCACCGAAACAGAGATGATGTTCCAATGTCTGATAATTAAAAACATGATCAATGTTAAATGTTTCCAATATACTTTAATCTGAATGCTTGTTCCCAGCCCACCTTCAACTCCCATCTCTGGTCAAAGAAGACTTCGAATGTAGAAGATCTTAGGGGACAGATTATTATGCTTTATGGTTGTACATAAGATAATATATTATGTAAGGTTTTAACATTGTATTTATTTAGAGATTAAGTATGATTTAAGGAGATGTATTTGGTATGTAGCTGGTATTTGTATGGTATATTGGTTCCAGTCATGGCAAAACTAACTAATCTAATAAGAAATAAATTTGTGCTTTGTATTACTCAATGACGTTACTGCTATAGCAGCCCAAAGAGACTAAGACATAATTTGTTCTTCCTGGCTTTTCTTAAATAGAAGAGTTAGCTGCAAATGAATGATTACAGTAAGGATTGATTACAGAAAATAACATGAATTTGAAAAAAAATAATGAAAAAGAGGGAGAGAGGAAATTATCCAAAAATAAATGAAAGCTTTTCATCAGAGGATAACAGAGATATTATCAATTGTGGTAACAGTAAAATACTTATCTGAAGTTTTTTTTCCTACCAACGCTATCAGTTTAGGGTATAAGTAATCTATACAGGTCTTTAAAGTAAGTTATTTTCAGATGGGATATAGCAGGATAAGGAAGAGAGGATTTAGACCAGTTAAGGAGAGTTGTGGTTATAGTACTGGTCTCCAAAGAAGAAGGTTTTCCTTAAGGAGAGAAAAGTGCAAAAATGTGATCAATGGAATTACTGCTCATAGAATAAGTTGACAAGGATGAGGAAATTGGAAAATAGAAGATTATAGTTGGCTATTGGGACATGGGGAAATTTTAGAATAACAATAATTCTAAGAAACTGTAGTGTTTTTTTTTTTTTGAAGAATAGTTGAGTGTATGGATTTTTGAAGTTAGAGGATGTGGAGTTCACTGTTACTTGATGAACTGAAAGTATTAGGAATGTCCCTAACCTGGAATTCTCACTCAAACAGGTATTAGCATGTATGCTATTTTCTAGAGAGAGCGAGTCCATAGCTTTCGTTATGTTTTCACAACACTTGGTTAAGATTAAATTAGAAAATTAGATGAATCTACATTTTTTAATTCATTATTTCCATTTTTTGTGTGTGTTTTCTGACATAGAAGCTGTAATTGTCTTATTTTGCCTTATGACTATTTACTCTAGTTTATTTATCCTTCTTAACAAATTTCATGAAATAGTTTTCATCAGAGTTCAAGAAATACTTGCTTAGACCTTTTATGTTCACATATTTATTTATATTAATATGTTTGGTCAAAACGTACCCAAAATAGTTGATCAAAAATGGAACTCAATCAATAAATTTCTTATATTCTCCATTAATCTTGTAAATTTAATTGCTCAGTAAGTTTAATCATAAGTTAAATTGTTAAATATGACTAGATAGGAATAAATATATTATTTAGAAAATTTCTAGAGATATATCCAGTTAATCTGATTCTAAAAACTTTTTTTTTTTTGTACCAGGGATCAAACTCATGACCTAGCACTTGCCAGGCAGGCACTTATACCACTGAGCTAAATCCCCAGCCCCTAACTCTAAAAACTTTTTAAAAGTTTTTTCTTTAAGTTAAAACTGGATTTTATGCTTACCAAATCAGTGGAATAATACATGAATATGGACATAGAGTTACTTGGGAGTACCCAAGAGATTTATCTTTTTGTCTACCTTTGTGGAGGAAGAAATTTAGAATAAATTTGGATTTTATAAGCTCTTTTTATAATGAGAAAGAAATGATTCTCACAAAATTGAGAGAAGTAATCATTTCTAAGCTTGAAATGAAACATTTAGAAAGCTTACCTTTTGAAACAAAAATGTAATCCTAAAATTGACAGTTGATGGATTTTACGAATACCTCAGTGTATGGAAATCCATCAGGAAAATGACAAAATGATAAAAGAGAATGTTGCACAGAAATATTAGTGAAGATTGAAACTCATGCTAAAAAGCCATCCTACTGCTGAGAACATCATTAGAGCTATTAACCAACCACTATGCAATGCCAAACCCACATACTTGGAGTGATTGATTAAAAAGTAACTGAATTTATACTTTGTGTACTCACAAAACAGAACAGAAGTAATATAAACCTCTTATAAAATACTAAGTTTCTGGTTTTTTCTAAAAGCCTGTATATTTAATGCAATGAAAAATGAAGTTTCCCGGAAAATAATCACCAAGATTTACAAGGAAGAGAAAATAAAGACTCATAAATAAGAACTCTCATTCTAATACCTTACATTAATTTGTAACAGAAATTATTCTAAAATTTTACATCATTTACATTAATCACCACCAAAACTCCACAAAATATCACTGGTTTGTGCATTTTGCAAAAATCTGATATGAAGGACAGATAAATAATTCTTCCTTCTTCCCATTGGCAGAATACAGTAGTACAAGGATGTCCATTGTTGTTATTGTAGACAATATTTTTGTTGTTTTTTTAATTTTGAAGGTGGTAAAATACAACAAAACAAGACAGAACAAAGCCAACTGAGACAGTGCAGTGAAGCTGGTACAGAAATTCAGAGCAGGATAACAGGATAACAGTAATAGGTTCCGTAGTGTATCTCATTATCTTCACAATAGTTGTCCAGTCAATCAGGCATAGCAAAATCAAACCAAAAATAGAACATTATAAAATCTGTCAAAACAGAATGTTGAATAGATGAAAACAATTAATCAAAACAAAGCAAAACAGTGAAAACAACATTGGCCTTAAAGAGAAGACAGAAGGAAATCCCCCATATTTGCCGTATTGCATCCCGTCATCCTCCAACAGATGCTCAGACCTCTGGCCCCAGGCCAACATAATCAACCCAACAATACAAGCATTTAGCTGCTTTATGTGCCTTAGTTGCTCTCCACTCCATGACTGGCCTTAACACAGTCCAGCTGCTAACGGGGGGGGGGGGGACTGGCATGGGGCGTTTGATTCTCAGTTCATCTCCCAGGAGACGCTGACTGGTTCTCTTCCTGGCCCACCCACTGCTTGCTCATGCCACCTCCACTTACCAGGAAGGAGAGTGTGTTGCTTTCTTGCTCAGCGCCCCAAAGTTCCAATATGGCTGGATCTCTGGATACACCGACTTGACAATGTTTTTAAATACTTTACGATGATGGAACTAGTCATTGACTAATAATTTTATATAAAAGAAACTTACTCTAAAAATATATACCTTTTCCTAATTTAAGAAATTTAGAAAAGGAACATAAATACAACATAAACAGATTTGGCATACTATATTATTTGAAGAATTATTGGTGTTTTTACATCAAACATATTCAAATAATACAGAAAAAGTATGTATTAGAAATTTGAAAAATTATATAAAAAGCATTAAATTCTTGTGAAAGACTATGGACATAACAATAAATCAATTCATTTAATTTTATAAGGAAGCAAGAAGAATTATAATAGTTATAGTTTTAGTAATTAGCTATAAGAAATTATAGAGCTGTAGGTTTTACATTACTCCTAATCAAAGCCTAGCTCTGCCACTTAAAAGCTGTGTGGACTTGGAAGAGTCACTGTAGGCTCAGTTTTCTCATCTGTTCAATGGGAAGCATAAACTGCTATATTTAACAGGTTTATTCTGAAAATTGCATGAGTTAATGAATGTTGAATGCTTATCAAAGTATCTTTTCTTCAGATCTTATAAATGTTTTACCTTTTACAAATTGTAACTAAAACAACCATCATAGTAATTAAAAACAAACAGTAAACTAAATCACAGCATTATTTTTCAATTGTATTAAAAATATAAAAAATAATCAGAGGTTTATTTATGAGGCAAATAGTATGTTTCAAAATAGTATATTACATTTACTAATTTTGTAAAATTATTTCTATCATTTAATACTAAAGAGTCATACAGTTATAAAGAAGTCAAAAGGGAAAGAGCTCTAGATTGATAAAATGTTATTGATGTGCAAGAAAGACATAAAAATCAGCATAGTCACTCAAAATTGAGAATCAATATTTTGTAGTAAAAAGAAATAAAATTTACTGTTTAAATTTTAATCAAGTGTATATATCAGATAAGGAGACTACCAAATCATTCATCAGCAGGGCTCTACAGTACAGAATTAAATGAACAGAGGTGATTGGCAGTTACTATTTCTCCAAGTTAGGCTTTGTATTTTCTAGACTTACTTTAAAATTATTTGAATCTGTCTGTATATTGAGAAAAACTGACACTGAATGTACTAACTCAGTAACATACTTTTTGCTTTGCTCTAAACATGTCATGTTTGGGGTTTTAGTAAATGAAATATTCAAAATTCTTTTGAATATTAGTTTGAAGGAGCTTTGTATGAAAATCTTCTATATAGGCAATGCTCTCTAGCATACATTTTAATATATTCGCTTCAGACATTTGCATTTTAGTGCCATTACTGGAACACCAACTATTCTTAATAAGTAGCACTGCTTGTTTCTCACTGTGTCCAAAGCCATTCATGAGCTGCATTTTCTATTTCCACTTTTAAAACATGAAGTGCTTGGATTGGGTTTATAAATAGTATTAACCATCTTAGTGCTCAAGTTTAGGCTTCACCTGTTTGAATATGATTTGAAGTTACAGGAAATAATGTGAATTTATAAATAATAGAAAACCCTAATGGACTTTGTAATGACTCACGTTTCTCAACCACAACTTGGTTCCCTGGAATTATTCAGCGAACATGGAGACAGAGCTGGCAATTTTACTTAACCAAGTGGAATAATGCAAGTATCACAATTTCAGAGACAATTCTACTTTATTCTGCAATTACTATCATATTTCTGTTGTACAATCAAAACCAGAAAATATTTGTTCTGCTTTACAAGCAATAAATACTAGTTGACAATGTGTATATAATGGATAGATTCAATACATTAAGAAGTATAGTTAAAACTAACTTGTGTATTCCTGTAAATTTTTACTTATACAGTAAAAAAAGATTATTATTATTAGGCTCATGTGCAATTTTGTTAATCAAAAAATCATGTTTAATTTTCATTCTATTTAAAATTAAATGGCACAAGCAGAGCATTAATATTTTTTTAATTTTATTTAAAGAGAAAAAAAGCAAAATAGAAATAATGGTAGAAATAATAGAGAATTTCAGAAAGAAAAATAACAGTAAGAAAGCACTAGTTGATAAATTACATATTGTCCTCTTAGAAATAGTTCAAGCAACAAAATTAAAGCATACAAAGTGGACATTCAAACAGTGAGACTGCAAATAGTTCTGTTCAATGATCCAACAAAAACTTAGTAATGTGGTCGTCTATCTGACACACTTAAACATACATGCAGTTATATCCTTTAGAGCACTTTCTTTTCCTATCTTTTTTACAACAGCAATTACACACTTTGGGTTTTATTAATCCTACAGTTCTTATTACTTTTTATACTAGAGACACAATGCAATATTTATAAATAGGATTCTTATTTATTTCACTTATGAGGATAGTCTCAAGTTGTCTCCATTTACCTATGAAAGCCTCAAGATCATCCTTTTTATGGCTGAGTAATATTCCATTGTATACAAAATACCACATCTTTTTCATCCACTCTGCAGTTGATGAACATTTTGGTTGTTTCCAAGATTGAGCTATTAAAAATTGTGCTGCTATGAACATGAGTGCACATATATCACTGTGATACGACCTTTTCAGTTTTTCTGGGAAAATAGCAGGAGAGGAATAGCTGAATTGAATGGAACTTCCAATCCTAGTCTTCTATGAAATCTCCATACTGATATCCATAGTGGTTGCACCAGTCTACACTCCCACCAACAATGGTGAAGTGTTACTTTTTCCCCGCAGCCTCACCAACATTTGTTATCAGTTGATTTCTTGATGGCAGCCATTCTTTCTGGAGTGAGATGAAATCTCATTGCTGTTTTAATTTGCATTTCTCAAATGACCAGTGATGGTGAACATTTCTTCATGTATTTATTTGCCATTTGTATATCTTCATCTGAGAAACGTGTGTTCATCTCAGATGCCAATTTTGGAGAGGGTCTTTGAATTTGGGGGCTTGATGTTTTTCAATTCTTTATATGTTCTTGATATAAGTTCTTTGTCTGAGGGCTTGTTGGCTAAAATTCTTTCCCATTCTGTGGGTTTTCTTTTCACTCTGATGGTGATTTCTTTTGAAGTGCAAAAACTTTTCAATAATATGAGATCCCAGTTGTTGATTCTTTGAAGTGCTTTCTGTGCAGTTTGCATTTTGTTCATGAATTCTCTGCCTAACCCTATGTCACCAAGACTTCTACTTACCTTGTCTTCCAGTAGATTTTTGTTTTAATATTTAGATTTTTGATCCATTTAGACTTTAGTTTTGACCATGGTGATAGGCATGGGTCTAGTTTCAGTCTTCTGCATGTGGAGAGCCAATTTTTACAACACCATTTATTAAAAAGGCTATTCTTCTGGTGAACAGGTCTAGCCCCTTTGTCAAATATCAGGTGGTTGAGTGTTTTTGTAGTACTGTTTGCATCTTTTAATCTGTTTCATGGATCTTCAGGTCTATTTCTTTGCCAGTACCATGCTGATTTTATCACTATGGCTTTGTAGTAGAGTTTCATGTCAGGAATTGAAATGCCTCTTGCCTTGCATTTGTTGCCCAGAATTGCCTTTGCTAATCTAGTTTTCTTCTGTTTCCAAATGAATTTTAGGAGTGTTTGCTCTACATTTGTGAGGCATGTTAATGGTATTTTGATTGGGATTGCATTAAAACTGTATAGCAGTTTTGGGAATATGGCCATTCTCACAGTGTTGGTTCTTCCTAGCCAAGAGCAAGGAATATCCTTCCATTTTCTAATATCTTCCTCAATCTCTTTTTTTAGTGTAGCATAATTTTCAGCATACAGGTTTTTAGATTCTTAGTCATGTTGATTGTTAAGTATTCCATTTTTTTAGATGCTATCATGAAAGGTAATATTTCAATAATTTCTCTCTCTTGAGTTTTTTGTTTGTGTACAGGAATGCTATTGATTTTTGAGCATGGACTTTATATCCTGCTACACTGCTGAATTTGTTTATTACCTCTAGTAGTTTTTTAATGGAGTTCCTTGTGTCTTCTATATAGAGTATCATGTCACCTGCAAATAGTGATAATTTAACTTCTTCCTTTCCTATCTTTATTATTTTATTATTTTCTCTTGTCTGATTGCTGTGGCTAGTATTTCCAGAACTATATTGAATAAGAATGGTGATAGTGAACATCCTTCTCTTAGAGTGAAAGTGTTCAGTTTTTGTCCATTTAGTATAATATTGGCTGTTGGTTTGTCATAGATGGCCCTTATAAAATTGAGGTAGACAATGTGTGTTCCGAGTTTCTGGATTGTTTTTATCATGAACATGTGTTGGACTTTTTCTGCATCTATTGAGATGACCATGTGGTTTTTGTTTTTGACTCTGTTGATGTGGTGTATTACATTTACTGATTTGTGTGTGTTAAACAATCCCTCCATTCCTGGAATAAACCCCACTTAGTCATGATGTATAATCTTCTTGATCATTAGCTGCATTCTATTTGCCAGTATTTTATGAGAATCTTTGCATCAATATTCATTAGTAAGATTGGCCTATAGTTCTCCTTTTTGGTTGGGTCTTTGTCTCATTTTGGTATGAGAGATATGCTTGCCTCCAGGAATGATTTAGGAAGGATTTATTACTTTATAATTTCATTGAAGTGTTTAAGGAGTATTGGCATCAAATCTTCTCTAAATTTCTTATAGAATTCAGTTGTGAATCCATCAGGACCTGGCCTTTTCTTTGTTGGTAAGTTTTTAACTATGTTTTCAATTTCAAAGGCTGATATTGGGTTATTCAAAATTGCTATATCTTCTTGGTTGAGCTTTGGTAGTTCATATGTTTCTAGAAATCTGTCCATTTCCTCTGTGTTTTGCACTATAAGTGAGTAGAGATTTTCAAAGTAGGTATTTGTGATCTTTTGAATTTCCATGGGCTCTGTAGTAATTTTCCCCTTTTCAGTCCTTATTATGTGAATTTGGGTTTTTTTCTTTGTTTACCTTGATAAAGCTAACTAGAGATTTGTCAACTTTGTTTATTCTCTCAAAAAAAAACCAGCTTTTGATTCAGTAATTCTTCGTATTTTTTTAGTTTCAATTGCATTGATTTCTGCTCTAATCTTTACAACTTCCTCTCTTCTATGAGCTTTGAGTTTAACTTGCTCTTCTTTTTCTAGAAGCTTGAGATGAAGCATTAGGTTATTTGTGCTCGTTCTGTTTTCTTGTTATTACAACTTATTGCTATATATTGTCCTGTTAAGAATGCTTTCATTGCATCCCACAGATTACAATAGGTAGTGTCTGCATTTTCATTGAATTATAAGTATTGCTTTATTTCTTCTTTAATTCATCTGTAGCCCACTGGTTGTTCAAAAGGTTGTTATTTAATTTCCATGTATGTGTGCAGGTTTTGCAATTTCTTTTGCCATTAATTTCCAATTGCAGTACACTATGGTCAGATATTATGCATGAGATAATTTTAATACCTTTGCATTTCCTTAAGAATGTTTTATGGGACAATATATGGTCTATTTTGGAGAATGTCCCATGCACAGCTGAAAAGAATGTGTATTTTGATGTGGTTGAGTGGAACACTCTGTAAACATTTACAAAGTCCAATTTATCGCAGGTATGATTCTGTTTTATCACTTCTTTGATGACTTTTTGTCTAGTTGATCTATCTCTTGGTGACAATGGGCTGTTAATGTCACCTGTAATAATTGTGTTCTTGTGTATTTGGTTTTTCATGTCCATTAGTATCTGTCTTACATAGTTGGGTGCTCCTATGTTTGGTGCATATATATTTATAATTGTTAGTTCTTCCTCTTGAATTTTTCCACTTATGAGTAGTGACCTTCTTTGTCTCTTTTAATCATTTTAGGTTTGAAGTTCACATTGTTTGTAAATAGAATAGTTACCCCTGATTTTTTCTGGGTTCCTGTTGCATGGAATACTGTTTTTCATCCTTTGACTTTTAATCTATGAGTTTCCTTTAGGGTCAGATGTGTTTCTTGTATACAGCATATTGTGGGATTATGTTTCTTGATCCCTTCTGTCAACCTATTTCTTTTGATAGGTGAACTGAGGCCATTTACATTTATGGATATCACTGATATGTACTGGCTCAACTTTACCATGTTATGTTCCAGTTGTTTGCTTTCTGCTTTTCCACCTTTTTTAACTGCTGAATGAAACCTTGTGGTTTCATTCTGTTGTTGTTCTGGAGATTGTGGTCATTTTTATCCTTATTTAGTATGTCTTTCAATACTCTCTCTAGGTTGGTTTGTTGGACATGAATTTCTTCAGTTGTTCTTTGTCATGGAAGTATCTTGTTTCTCCACTGAATTTGAATGAAAGTTTTGCTGGGTACATCAGTCTGAGTTGAAAGATTTTTTATTTCAAGGCTTGAAATACCTCACTTCAAGCTCGTCTTGACTTGAGGGTTTGTGCTGAAAAGTCTATAGTGATTCTAATGGACTTTCCTTGATAGATGAGTTATGTCTTTTCTCTAACAGCTTTTAGTATTCTGTTTTTATGCTGCATGTCTGGGATCTTAATTATTATATGTCTGGGTGCAGATTTATATTTGCTGTGATTGCTTGGTATTCTATATGCCTCATTTATCTGAATATCAGATTTTTTTCCCAATGTTTTGCAAATTTTCTGCTATTACTTCTGTGAATAGTTTAGTTATGTCATTTGCATTGACTCCTGCATCTTCACTGATGCCTAGTACTCTTATATTTTTCCCCTTGGCATCATCTTGAATCTTCTGGATTGTCATTTCCTGCTGCTTTGTTATTTTTAAGAGTTTTATTCTTTCATGATCTCTAATTGTGATCCTGTCCTAAAGGTCTGAAATTCTATCCTCGGCTTCATTTAAATGGTTTTGCCAGCTTTCAATAGAATTTTTTGTTTCTTGGATGTCTGAGTTTGTTTCATGAACTCTTCTTATTTTCTCTGTTCATTCAAGGTTTCAATCAGTTTCCCATGCTCCTGTACTTTTTTTTCATCCATTTTCTCTCTAGCTGTGCTAACTCCTTTACTAAATTTGTTATTTCTGTCTGTACATGTGAGATTATTTTTAATTTGATGTCCTCTATAGCCTCATGGAGTTGGGTTTTTTTTTTTATTTCACTTGCTATCTTTTCAGAGAATTCTGGTGTACTACTTTTGAAGTCCTCTCTTTCAGTGTCTCCTGTAGTTGCTCCTGATGGACTAGATGTTTGAGATTGCATTTTGCTTTTTTGTTTTGCCATTTTCCCCTTTCAGGTTAATATTTGGTACTCAGTCCCACTGGTGTCAACTGTTGGTAGTGTGTATCTTAGGGTCCTACTGTAAGGTTGATTTTTGTCCAATTGCCAGGTCCCACAATGAATAGGTGGGCCAGTCACCTGAATTCCCCCTGCAGGGCCTCCTGGGTAAGTTCTATATTCTTCCAGGGCTGACAAGCCTAGAAGTATATCATCCCTTAGTTCCTGCTGTTATTATGTCTTCAGACTGTTCGGAGTCACCAGATCTCCCTGTTTGTCTCAGCTGGCACCCTGCTTTGTCTCTGGGTGTCTTATTGGCTTTTTTAACTTTCTATGGTTTGGGGGAGGTCTTATTTGCACCCTCCTCAACCTACCTGATGTTCTCTTTGTGGAGGAAAGACTCACCTACCAAACTTGCCAAGCTTGCCAATTGCCTACTTCTGGAGGGGGCTTTGCTATTGCTCCTGTTTACCCACTGAAGGTGGCAAACTCTATTCCTATTTTAGGGGCAAACTCACCTCACTGATGGAAGCTTGATGAGTTCTCTTTGGATGAAGCATTACTGAGTCTCCCCTTGATACTGCCTGGTTAATCCACTGTAATCCAAGGTTTTTGGGTGAGGTTTGGGAGCCAAAGATCAAAAGCAATGGTAGGTCCAGGAAGGGGGGGAAGCAGTGGGACTGTGAGGTGCTCCTCATGGGCTGGAGTTCCTAGGTCCTGAGGTAGCTAGCTGGGACTGCGGGGACATGTGAGGGGCCTGGTTCTGGCCTGCCACACCCATGCTGCTGGCTGGAGTTCCTGGTTCCCACAAAGTGGTCTGCCAGGAAGGTGGGGGTCACAGGAGGGGCCTGGGTCCAGCCTGGCCCCACATGTGCCACTGGCTGGAGTTCTTGGGTGTTGTGAGGTGGTCTGCCTGGATGGCAGGGGTCGCAAGAGATGCCTGGGTCTAGCCTAGCCCTGTGAGCGCCACTTGCTGGAGTTCCCATGTCCCACAAGGTAGTCTCAGCATAAATACTTCATAAAGTAAAATTACTAATCCATGACATAATTAAAGTGTGGTTTCTATTTATCTTGTAATACACTGATGTAATGAGTAAAAATCACACTTAGCAAAGTGTGTAACTTTTACAATGAAAGTATTCCTAGATTTAAGGAAGTAAGGAGAGGATTATACAAACAATATATGTAGAGATGTGGTAATGAATCATTGTCTTTTAAAACTGAAGAAATTAATATCAGTCTATATAATCTATAGTTCTCTTTGTAGTTTATGTCCATTCAATGTTGACATTTCTTAATGTGAACACATGCCACACTAGTAAATACGCTTTCAGGACGATATGAAGACACCGAGAAGGCACTGTCTTATGTTTTCTTAACACACTTCAGCTGTTTTAGAATCAGTCATTTTTTTTGAAAAAGCAAGTATGGAAAGCAGCAATCATAGTGACAGAAATGACTTTCCAACTAGTGTGTGTGTGCATTCATACATGTGTGCGTGTGTGTGTGTGGGTAGATCATTCTTATTTTGGGCTACATTGATATGCTGTAGGAAAGCCAGGAGCTTGGTTTTGTTTTATGACAGATCCAGCTGATTTAATTTACCTTTGCCTGCTCCAGCTCCTCACTGCTCTCCAGGTCTTTACTTTGCATCCTGTCCAGCTGTAAAACAGGCGGGCAATCCTGCTTCAGGGAGGCAGTGCAAGAACTGCCATCATCTTCCTGCTCCCTTCTAGAGTACATTTTCCCTCACCTAGAACCCAAGATACCCCAGAGGCATAGTGCATGTGTTGGATAACATTAAATATTACACACAATTACTATATCATATATAATTCCATCACACAGAGAAACACAGCACACACACACACACACACACACACACACAATCACATAAAATGCAGATATAAAATATTGTTCCAGGTTGGATTTTCC
The DNA here is from genome assembly GCA_004027295.1 of Dolichotis patagonum. Classification (NCBI taxonomy): domain Eukaryota; kingdom Metazoa; phylum Chordata; class Mammalia; order Rodentia; family Caviidae; genus Dolichotis; species Dolichotis patagonum. The sequence continues at coordinate 26,447 of PVJX010008597.1, forward strand.
ATAAACAGACTCTGAGTGAAGACTGGAAAGCAGATTTTTTTTTTTTTGGTCTTTTTGAAACAGGGTTTCACCATGCAGTTCAGGCTGGCCTGGGCCCGCTTTGTATCCCAGGCTGGTCTCTAACTCTCAAAGGTTCTCTTGCCTCAGTCTACTGAGTGCTGGAACTACAGACATCTGCCACCAAACCCAGCTGGAAAGCAGATCATTTTATGTGGGAGATGAACTCAAAAGCTCAAAAGCAGGAGAAGCTCAGAGATGGAATTTCTGGTATCATCTTCATGAAGCTTTCTCACAATTTAAAAAATTAAATACCATAGACACTTTTAATACTCAATTTCTTTTTAATTTGGAAAAATGATTCCATGTTTTCTCTACTTGACTTTATCAAGACAAATATTGACGTTTATTTTTCCTGAATTCAGAATGTCTTCAAAATTTAATTCAAGTTGCTGAGGGGAGGCAAGACTTCTCTGGTGTTGCTTAAAATGGTCGAATAGAGACATCTTAGGTATTATACTCTGGCATATAAGAATGTATTTTATCAACTTTTGGAAGCTTTGATCAGCAAAACATTTGTTGTCTTCAGTTATACCTTTTTTTCAAAGCAAGAACATCTCCTAAATAATTATATGCATTTAATAGTCTGCATAAAATATATTTACTTATTATTGACAAAAATTCTTATGCAAATTTTCATGGGTGTGCGGCGGTAACATTTCTAACTTGGTGGTGACATAATTTGTCACTGAGAAGTTTACAAATAGTGTTGAAGCAATAGACTGTCTGCTGTAAAAATTTTAAACCCCATCACTCTCCTGAGCTTTAAAAGCATGACATATTTTAAATCAAATATATTTTCTTTGCTTTTCTAGAGAGAAAGCTTGTAAATTAAAAAGGGAACATTATAAAAAGAAGTTTGTCTGGAGATAAGTTTTAATAATTATGTTGTTTGCCCAAGGAAAAACTGTATTACTTTGACTTGAATAATCTATCTTGTGACACTAAAGAAATTTCCTTTCAAAATATCTAACATGCATTTGAAAATTACATATTCCATTAAACTGGTGTAACATGTGACATCACTGAAAATTAAGTAGACGTGGTTAGAAGTTGGTTGAGTTCTGTTTGTGACTTTTCTCTGCCTTTTGTAGGCTAATATTATACTATAGTCAGGGATTGGTATCTTAGAGCACTGCACTAAATTAATTAATGTAGAGTTAATATGTTTAAAATCTGGTAAGGTAATGTATATTTTTTTTCATCCATTTCAGTCTATAAACACATTCTCCATATAAGTTATAAATTCAGGGCAACATTCCAGTTATATAATATAGCACTAACAGGAGATTTTTCTATCTTTCTGAGTTTTTTGTTTTCTAATTCTTTAGGTTTGATATTTGAAGTCTTTCCAGCAAAAGCTGAAACTTTAAATTGACTTCTCATTCTCCTAGAAAGAGAAGCCATTTTCTTTCGAAGATAGCCAAACAACAGAATAAATGCTATCTATTCCAGTATATAAGCACTTGACATTATCAAAAATAGATAACTATCACCACCATGAAAATGTCTCACTTTTCCTGTTAGTGAGGTCTATATAACCTGCAGAGTCCTTTCCTGATTTCACTTTTATTTCTAACTAAAAATTAAAAATAATTTTATCAAATATGTTGCTTTTCCTATCGTTCCACTTCCTTTAATGGGAATATCCTCTCCATGCCAGATGTGTCTAGTTTTTGCTTCTTCACCAGCACATCCTTTAGAGAAAAGTATCTTTTTTAAAATTCTGTTTCATACCAGTTGCGGTAGTGCATACCTGTAATCCCAGCACTCATGACCCTGAGGCAGGAGTGTTGCCCTGGGTTTGAGGCCAGCCTGGGATACAGAGTGAGTTCAAGTCCATTCTAAATTGTATGGTGGAACTTTGCCTCAAAAAACACCAAAAAAATTTCTGTTTTGGATTATTTAAATTTGGTTGAAATAACAGACACACATTTGACATATGTATCAACCTATGTATGGAACATTTTTCCTAGTTAAATATATTGTTTTTGGTCCCTGTTATAAAATAATAATTAATATAATATAATATAATATAAACGTTTTATTATATTATGTGATAATAAAGTACAATATATTATTTTTTTTTAATTTTAAAGTATCCTAGAAAGTAAACACTGGCTACTACAATCTAGCCAGAAAAAATATTTTGATCTTGTTTTGTTTTGTTTCAACTACCATAAACTTGTTTTTCTGTATCAATTATACTAATTGAAACTGTACAGACTACTGGATCAATCAGGCCACATATATTAGTCAGAGTTCTCCAGTTAAATATGACAAAGATCTGCACTTGGCAAGATGGAGCCCCGGAGAACTGACAGTGTAACTTTCAGTCTGAAAGCCAATGGCTCAAAGCCTATACTAAGCAATCATTTCAGTCCTAATCTGGAGGTAGTAAGAGACTGATGTCCCAGCTCAAGCGGTGAGGCAGCAACTATTACTTCTTACTCTTAGGAGAAACAGAGTTGGGGTTTTTTTTTATTTCTTTTTATTTAGGCCTCCAACTGATTGGATGAGGGCTTTCCACATGAGGAGGACTATTTGTTCTAATCAACCTATCAATTCAAATATTAATCTTACCTGGAAACACAGGCACACCTAGAGAAATGTTTAGCCAAATATCCCAGCACTCCAAGGTACACTCCAACTAGCACAAATAATTACCTATGATACCATACCTCAGCCAAGCTGAAGGGGAACTCTGAGGGGAATAAGGACCTCAGTGGCCCATGGAAGAGAGCATCAGTGAGATGGCCAGTGTGATGTAAAGGACAAGAGCTGGGGACAGGAAGCACTCGCAGAGGGCAGATCCTGCTTACAGAACGCAGTTGCTGAAACACAGCTTGATCTCTCTTCATGTTATGGTTTAAAACAACACCAAGAGCTGAGGGTGCAGCTCAGTGGGAAAATGCCGGCCCAGCGTTTGTAATATTGTAGGACCAGGACCTCAAAAAGTAAGCATCAAACACCCCCCACTACATACATAAAACACAGACAAAACTAAAACACTACCAACAACCACAACACAACATGGAAGTAGTGATATCAATTTATGGATTTGCATATATGTACTGTTGGCCAAATAATCTTTAAGAAAAATGACCCAATAGGTGGGGATATCCTACTCTGAAAACCTGGGTGGAGAAGTATGAAAATCTCTGTCATATTTCATTTAACTGCCCCAACAATCAATGATGACGTTTTCTCCATATTACTCTTTACTTTGATGCTGAAAATGTGAGTATAGTACAAGAACAGGCTCAGAAGGGAAAAAGGAGCCTCTCCTTGCATAGTCAGTCAGGGCAGAAGCCAGTCAGTGAACTGGATTGTCTTCCAAGACTTGAGACTAGCTAGAAATCCAGTCTCCGCAAGCGGATGGCCTGCGGAGATAACTGCTTTGAAATCTACTCATTTCAAAGTAAACAACAATTCTCACTGTTTAATATAAATATAATATACTCAATTTTACATTTATAATAGAGAAGTATAACATTCACCTAAGGAGTGCACATATAGTAAAAATAAACACTAATTTTTTGCCAGCTGAACACATGTGTAACATATCCAGGTCAATGAATGGAATATTTCTTGCCATCTCAAGTGTCCTTTACTGGCCACTGGTCACTCTACACCTCAGATAAGCATCATCACTCTCCTGACTTCCAAATTGATAGACTACTTTCATTTATTTTATATTTAAGTGAAATACATGCTAATTTATCAAGAACAGTTTTAAGAGCACCATTCAACAGTAAACCACATATTGAAGTTGCTCAAAATCGGTTATTTACCAAGTTCCTCAGCCCATTTCTATTTGCTGATTTTTCATGTGTCTGAGATAAGGTCTCTTTTACTTCTTAGGGCATCTGAGCCCCACCACTTCCTTCTCATTCACCTGACAACCTGTCTGCTGACCCAGCGTCTTGCTTCTGATATATTTCTTTCCTTTTTCACTTGCCTGCTGCGAACCCTGCACTCCTTTATTTCCCAGAGGCCCAGGTGAACTCCTCAGTCAGAAAAACTTATTCCATTAAGAAGGTAAAAAATAAATCTTCTCCTGATTTGATTTTTAAATCTCCTGATGTATTTCTTATTTTCTCTACCCTAAGTTGAGGCAACTTATTCTGTTACCTCTTTCAACAAATCTGAGTGAAAAAACACTAGTAATACGTAAAGCCTTACTAATGTCAAATAAATCATCAATAACTCCTTCCATATTTTATGAGCATATATGATATATTTAGTAGTAATTAATAATCATATCACTATGAATTGTTAATAATATACTAATATGACAAAATAACAAATATGAGCCACCAATAAATATGAAATTTTCAACATTGTAATTATCAATTTACTTTTTATTTATATTTTGTCTAGGTAAAGGGACAAAACTATAAGAATAAGACACTTTGTAAGTGTATATGTGCAATGAATGTATATGTGGAAAGCTATGATCAGAAAATAATTTAGTATGACTTTCATTCCTCTGCAGAAAGATCTAAATTGAATGCAATTCCAATGTCTTGAATGTCTAAAGAATGTCAAGAACTATGGGTGATAAGTAGAGGTAGTTTACAATTGTTCAACAGCAAAAGGTGCAGACCTACATGGCAAAAAGGTGGTATCTCTCTACCTAAGATAGTTCCAGAAACTATAGAAAAACTCAGAAGAGACATGCATTTTGTTCTCTGGCTAAAATAAAATACACAAAATAGCTGAATTTCACTTTTCTTCCAACTATAGCAGCTTGGTCTTATTAAATGTCTCCACTCTGAGGTTCCAGGATCTATACAGATAAATAAGAAAGTATATGTGTGACTGAAAATCATTTATTATTAAATATGGTGAGAATTTAATCTTGTGGCACATGGGTGACAGATGTCAAGGTTTCTGTCTGAGCACCTTTATTCTAAGAGAAATTCAGATCTATTTCATCAGATTGTATGATACTAGAAAACAACAAGAAAAAAAGGAGGAAGACTTTATAGGTATACAGAAGATTAAAAAGACAAATATCAAAAGTGTCATCTTAGAAGAAGCAAACGATGATGATGCTGGATTCATGATGGAAATTTCTTCCATAAAGCATGTCCCTGTCTGAAATAGTTAGCTTTCCATTACTGTAAGAAAACCTGAGATGATTAGCTTGATAAGGAAAAGATTATTTGGGTTCTTCAGTTTTGGAGTCTCGGCCCACAGTAGGTTGGCAGGACAGCAAAGCATGGTGGAAACATGTGGCATAACCATCCATCTCACAGCCAGGTCATGAAAGAGATGGAAAGGGAGGGTCTGGATCTCAGTACCCCCTTTGAATGTGCATTCCCAATACCAAATAAAAGAACTCCCCTGGGTTGCACTTCTTGAGCGTTCCTATACCACCCAAGAGTACTATCTGCTGAAGACCGAGATTTTGACACATGGACCTCTGAAAGACATCCAATACAAAGCAGCAATGAAACTTAAGGAACTAGTACTTATCTCCGACTTTTGTATCTGTAATTTTCTGTACCAATTATTTTATGTGTAGTAATATATTGTGGTTTTCAGCACCTTTTGTCATTATGCCCTCCTATACATCTAGAAGTGAGTATTTGACACTTAAAATATGTTCATTAGTTGACTAATTTCTTTAGTTCTATGTATAGTTTCCTGATTTTAATGTGATCCATAGCCCACTGAAATAAAAAAAAACCTGCAATCAGATGTTGGGAAACTAGGTCTGTTGGGTGGGCATATTTAAATATTCCACTTAGTAGTATTTATGTCCAGCCCTTTCAAAAGTTTAACTTATTCTGCAATGTTATGTAAAAAGGATGCATACTGTAAACTAAATTTTACCTTAGTTTATGTCTTAATTAAAATAAAATATTTTGTTTAGTAAATACAGAAAAGTCAGGATACTGATATTTAACAAGTTTGAAGTTTACAGATCCATGCGGGGATACTCGAGAGACAGTGACTGATTCACTGTCTCTGACGGTATAAGGTATTGCCAGTGTTATAATGAGGAAAGAATGTGTGAATTTTGATATGCCAGACAGAGAAATCCTTTCTATAATTATTTCCAAGGAGTATGAAACTATCATAAACTAAAGATGACTTGGGACTGTAATAATAAATAAATTATGAAAATCAAAATGTATATGCCATACTGTTTAAATCTTTATGGATTTTAATTCAAAATATTTAACTACTCATTTGAAGGAGCCAGTTAATAATTTCTTAAAATATAATCATTTTAATTGAATATGTAGGTCATGTAAATAATATTCACAATATATAAATGCTGCAATATTTAATACATTGGGAATACCTTCTGATAACCATGTTTTATGAATAAAATCTTCTTGAAATGCCTGGGTGAAATTTGGTTTTAAAAATGAATACCAGTTACATTAGGAACTAGGAAGAGTTGCTTAAGAGATTATTTCACACTAACGTACTAGTTGTTAATAATTTATTTGATTAATATTGCAAACTTCTGGAAGGATTATTCTTAGATGCAATGCTATCTACCTAGTATTATTTAAAATATAGTCAAAATAGATCTGTTAATATATATTCCAAGGAAAAACTGAGCCTGTACAAAATTTACACTAGAGTTTTTCAAACTAATATTTTTCTCTGAAGAAATATATACATTTTATAAGTATCAAATATACCGAAAGTGACCAAAAATGTCCACACCAACTCCTACTGAGACAGTCTATGTAAATTTTTAAGTATTATCTCAATCTGTATAAAAGCAGTTGCTATATCTATTCAAAGGTACCTTTTGAATGACTTCTGATAAATGTTACCATTTGGCATGTCTTTAAAAATATTTTTGAGAGCACACTATAATAAAATTTACATGTAAAAATACAATATGCTGACCAGTGTGGATAGGTATATATGTAATAAATATTTTGGTCTACTCTGTAGGTTATCATTTCACCTTCATGAAGGTGTCTTTTGAAGTATATAAGTTTTTCTAAGTTGATGAAATCCAATTTATCTCTTTTTTATCCCTATGCTTTTGGTATTGCTTAAAAGATGTCATCAACTTTATGGCTATAATTTTTTCAAATATACTTATACTTTTAATTCTTGCATTTGTCCATAAGTGCTGTGAGTTAGGTGTGTTTGTGTTTGTGTGTGTGGCTTGGAGCTAAGGTTCAGATATATTCCTTTGGGAATACATAGTTGATGCAAAAGAATATTTGTTGAAAAAGACTATTTTCATCATTGAATTGTATTCCAGCATTGAGTTGCCTATAAATGTTGAAAGCTTTGAATCATAATGTATATATATATATATATATATATATATATATATATATATATATATATGGATATATATGAGTATGTATATGGATATATGGATATCTTTATATGTATTTCTGCTTATGCCAGTACCACATTGTCTAGATTATTGTAAAAGAACTAAGAAATATGTATCCTTTAGCTTTTTCATTTGTAAGAGAAATGAGTTGTGATCAAAATATACTGTGTGTTTAAGTACAATTATCACAGTTAAATATCATCACTAATCTCCCTCAAGTCACCCACTCTGGCTTTGAACACACTTATCCCATCATTCTTGACACATTCTGAAGCAGTTTTGATAATCTTCCTTTGAGGGTATCTTTATGAGATGTGATAAAAAGATACAGTGAGTGCTGCTGCCAAGGAATAGCCAGGGGAAAATAAAGACAGTGTGGTATGCTCTCACCCACCTAATTCACTGTACCTGGCAATTTGAGAGAGAGCGCTAGCTGTTCTCTAAAGCCAAAATGACTGTGAAAAGTAAACATGTTGAGTCAATTCAGGACACTGAGATTCCCACAATGTGCAAATAAAGACACAAAAAAGGACTTCAGGAACTGCTTCAGAACAAGAACAATGGGATAAGGGTGCTTGAGGTGGAGGTGAGTATTTTAAGAAGGCTTAATGGAAATGTGTCTTTTACTGTAAAAATTGTTAAAAGATTTAAATATGGATGTTCTTTTGTGACATCTCATGTAATGAATATTCTGGAACTTCTATATTTCCATATAAATTTGAGTATCAGCTTAGCTGTTTGTAAAACCAAACAAAACAGCAGCAGCAACAACAACAACACACAGGCAGCAATGACTGTGATCAAGATGTCTTTCATATTCTAGATCAGGGGCTCAGCAGCACAAGTACCTGCCTGGAAAGCACAAGTTCCTGAGTTCAATTCCTGGTACAAAAAGAAACAAAGAAGAAAGAGAGAAAGAAAGAAAGAAAGAAAGAAAGAAAGAAAGAAAGAAAGAAAGAAAGAAAGAAAGAAAGAAAGAAAGAAAGAAAGAAAGAAAGAGAAACCCAAGAAATTTGAGATCATTCTGGAGAATATTGTCATCTTTACAATAGTAAGTCTTCTGATCCATGAACATGGATGCTTCTGTTTGTCTTGGTCTTTAACTCCTTTCTGTAACATTTTATAACTTTTATTATATAAGCTTTGACTTTTTTATTAATCTATTCATACATTATTTTTTAATGTCACACAAATTTCCATGTATATCATATAGTTATTTTCTTAATTTTTTTACTGTTCATGGCTAATGTAATGAGACACACTGATTTTTATATATTGTTCTACCTTGCACTATTACAGCCTATGCTTTAATTAGTTCTACTATTGTTTTCTTTTACTTTTTCTCAGTTCCTTAGAATTTTCTGTACAATATATGATGTCTGAAAATAAAGACAATTTTATTTCTTTGTCTGCAATATGAATCCTTTATTTTTACTTTATTGCTCCTGTCAAGCTCTCCACTACACAGTTGAGCAGTAGCATGAGAGGAAATGTCTTTATATTGCTCTTGATCTTGCAGGGAAAACAGTTTTTCATTATTAAATATCATGTTAGCAATAGACTACCAAAGATACTCTTTATCAGGCTGAGGAAGTTCCCCTTGGATTCTTAGTCCGTTTAAATGTTTGTTATGAAAGGCTTTGGAGTTTTGTCACACACATTTTCCTGTGCCTGTAGGAACAGCCAAGTGTCCTTTATTTTACTAATATCATGTGTAGTATTGAATTAAACCTTTGGAAATCAGATTGCTGTCTCTTCCTTTGTTTTCATTACCATTTGCTGTAGTAGTTGTTGCTCTACTATTGCCATATATTTGACTAAAGGCATTCCTAGGATAATTCTTTTAAATTGTATTCCCTGTTTGTGTGTCATTATTATATTCTGTTAATGTAGAGATAATTGAAATGATTGGATAGAAATTTTATTAATTTCTCTGAAAGGCTTTATGTGTGCACTAGGGGTATTGCGCCAATGTTCCAGCAGTTTGCACTCTATAAGTTTACATATTTTCACATATTCTCAGGGCCAGCAAAAGGCAAGAGACTGGAGCCATTTCAGGATTTCCTGAACATGTGCATAACCTTTTATGTGTATGTGGTCTTTTACATACAGAATTATGCCAGAGATTTCCAAAATATCCTATTAGATATTTCATTTCCCAATTTTTCTCTCATGTTACTTGGTCAAAAGAAATGACTACCCAATAAATATTTTTCATCTCAGCATCTTTATATTCCAATAACTGTACTTTTGTTTTCAAAAAATAACCTAATGCTGAAGCTTTATCCACTGAACCTGTCCTAAGTTGGATAAAACACCAACATCATGTGTACAAGGTTTCAAAAAATGCCCACAACAAATCAGATAATGACATGTCTCCAGAGACAGAGCTTCCATCTTCCTTACCCAGTCTGCCCCTCTTTGGTGATAACAGGCTTCTTGGTTTGCACATCCATTTGGACTTTGGGAGAGGAAACTGGGAAACATACAGGTAATTACCACAAAACTCATATGGAATTCTGAGGGAATTTGATGAGACTATTGGTGGGTACCTAACAAAAAGTAATAAAAATGGTACTGGAAATCAGAGGAAAGGAAGTTATTAAGTCTCATCATTAGTATGGCAATATTGTAGCTTGTAGCATAGAAAATAGAAAATGTACTTAATGATTTGAATAGCTAGCTAAAGAGCTTTCAGGCAAAAGGTTGAAAACATCACCTACATTCTTCAATTTGCTTGTAATAAAATCAAGAAATGAGATAGCTAAATATAGAATAACTAAAACTGCTTATTCCAAAATGAAACTTATTCCCAGATTTTCTAAATGCCAATTTTCAAATTCTGAAGTAGTGTCCAGATGTCACTGGTTCTGAGTTTTTGACTTGTGAGATATAGAAATCAGGGGCAGCTAATGGGGTTTAATAAAATGAGAAATTTAATTAAAATCACACAGGATGCAGTGGTGGGGTGTCCCATAGAGAAAATATCCCGAAAGACATCTCCACAGACAGAGCAGCAGCATTGTTGCAAGACAGTAAGAATATATACTTTTGCTAGGAAACCATTTACATATTATTATGGTTTATATGTATAATGTACTCCAAAATTCCCCTGTGTTTTGAAAGTGACTGGGTCATGGGGGCACTGTGCTGATCAGTGAATTCATTCATTGTTGAGTTCAGTAGCTGAATGTGCAGTTAGGATGTGCAGCCTGGGTAGAGTCAGATCGTTAGGAATGTAACCTCAAGGAGGGGTTCTTGGTGCCCAGCTAGTACCTTTTCTCATTCTGCTTTCTGGTTTCCATGGGCTGAGAAGCTTTTCTTTCACTTGTCCCCTTTGCCGTCCCATCTTTATCTTGGAGCCAGTCAACCATGGATTGAAACCATGAGCCAAAATAAATTCTCCTCCTTTAAATTGTGGATGTTGGGTATTTTTTCCCAGTGATAAGAAAGTAACTAAGACAAATTTTGGTCCCATAGAAGTGGGGCCATTTGCTATAATTATGTGTGACCATGAGTATTCATATATATATATGAATATATTATATATATATTCATATATATTATATATATATGCAGTCGTGTATACATAGGCCCATTTATTTACTTGTCTTGCAGTAATGTCAATGTTTTGTGAATTACAAGTGTATTTTACAGGTTCTTCTCTTTGAGTCTTGTTTCAATCAATTTTTCATTTGGGCAAAGTTAACAACTTCATATACCTTTTCCTCTTCAATTTTTTCATTATAATATTTAAATCATATTTAACAACTATGGATGTTATTTTGCTATATTTGGTATAATTTCAGTATAATATTAGTTTCTTTAAATGACAAGCCAACATTTATTAAAGATATGTTCCTTCAACTGATTAAAATGTAATTTATGATTTTAGAAAACTCTGCCCAGTCCCATGCATAAAACATTCTTCTAAATTCTTGATCAAAATTGTATAATTTTCGGAATAGTACTCATTGAATTTACTATTAGTCTTTGATCTTTGAAATCTTCAGAGAGAAAGGTTTCAAGTTGAAAATTAAAATTTCAACTTACACTATATATATTAGAAAGTTATGAAAACATGATGAATTCAGTGAAAGCCCAGAACTCCAAGAGGCAGAGGCAGACTGATCACAAGTTTGAGCCCAAACTAGGCAATTAAGTAATTTAACAAGACCCTAAAGCTTAAAATATTTTTAAAGGGCTTGAAGATATATTTCAGTGTGAAAACATGTAGTTGCTTGCATTCCTGCTTCCTTTCTTTGACACTTTTCTCTGAGGACAAGTAGCACTGGAGTAACCTTTGTAATTCTAGGGTTGAAGTAAAGGAAATTTATTGGAGACTACATGAAGTTTGGACTTAACAGGGTATGGTTAGAGGATTAGCAGTCACATCACTATAAGGATGCATCAATGCCAGGTGGTGTGGAGTTAAGTAATTATTTGCAAGTGTATTCTGAACATCCCCTCTGTTCATTCATCTAGTATTTGTCATCAATATTGATGCAAAGATGTATAAGCAATGAGTTAAGTGTTTATTTAAATAATGGAAAAAGAAGCAATGTACCATTTTTACCTTAATTTGGGAAGAAATTTGGAAACTTCTACTTGAAACAAATGAAAAATTTAGACTTCACCTTTGGCAGTAATTTTAAATTTGTTTATTAAATGATAAATTTGTTTATTAAAAGGGAAAAGTTAGAAAAAATTAACAGACTATCAAACAAATGCAATAAAGATTAATAATAATAGAAAATATTTTATAATCAAGACCAATTTGTTAAATAAAATTTAAGACCTAACCAATATCATATCAGTGGGTTTAATTAGTTAAGCAAATATTTCAATCAATAATTTAAGCAACAATTTATTAATGGCTGGTTTGAATTCATTAGAAAAAGGTAAATTTTTGGCTGACTTGATATAGTGTCAACACCAATCACATAAGCATATAATTTGAAAGAGGATATTAACACCAGCTTGCTGATTTTGTTTTTCCAAAATATATTTTTAAAAAACACTGATATGTATTTTTATATAGTTTTATAAATACTCACACAAGAGTCAGTTCAATTTTCTAAACTGAGATCAAAGGTAAAAAAGGAATGCAAACTGTCTTTTCTTACAAGTCGAAGGGATTTCCAAGTCCTTTATGAAGCTATCAACTTCATGGTTCATGAGGATTACCTGAATATCTTCAAAATTTGCAATTCACATGTGAAACAGAAACATTTATATCCACCTGACAACAATCCTAAGATACATATGGCATTAGTGATATTGAGTTGTGACAATAAAAAACTTTTAAATATATTGATACAATTTATAACCAATGTTAATTTGTTATAATTTAATTATTTCATTCTTCCCCAAAAGATACTGTATTAGAAAGTAGTGGTCAAATGGTGACCAGATCAAAGAAAATACACCTAAAGAAGGTTTTGTAAAGAAGATTTTGAACATGAATCAGGCAATTAATGTAAACATATTATTCTTTTACTTAATTGCCATGTGCATCCCATTTATCTTAAGTGCCAACTTGTTTATAACTTGCAACTTTTCCCCTGGTTCTCAATAAATTTTGTCTTTCATTCTTTATTCATAGTTTGATTTCTTGTATTTATTAAGATACTCCGAGTATCAGTTTTAAGCCCCATGGAACCTAGATGTGTTGGTCTGGCAACAATTTCCCAACCATTAATTCACAATTCACCTTAAATAGAGCTTAAAATTTGCAAGCTATTTATCTGTTCAGATTTGTTGTCTCATAAAAGACAAAATTTGAAGAAGAATTTTTAAAATCACATTCACAAATAAGCTGAAGTGTTTCATAATTCACTACTTACAAATTTTATTTGTGGGAACTCAATTGTTGTTTCTAATATTGTTTCTTTATAAATCAGGTTAATCTTTGCTTTTGTAGACCTTTCAAGGTAATTAGCTTCACAAACCAAGTGATGTATGTGAAAGATTTTTGTAGTTCAAAAAGATACATATTTCTGAGCTTAACCTTACTTTTTTTATACTTCTGAAGTACATTGTGACCTTATGGGTGAACTTCAACAAAATGATCCTAAAACTTTCTAAATTTCCAGAAATATATTGGCAATACCACTTAATAATAATAAATTGATCTATTCAAATTGATTTTTGAAGTCACATTTTTAAAAATTAAATTGCATGCAAAAATATAATCCAAAGGACACAGAGGGCTTTTGTGAATGATGATGATGTGAGATTCCAGGACATTGCCTGCTCCAAATACCCTGAATCTTTCATTACAATAAATTTCTAAAATAATAGTTCATGCATCTTCAAGGTGACGTAAGAAGCAAGTATCTTCCAGATGGTCAGGAATTTATGACAGTAAACAGTCTGTATTTCTTTGAAATCAAGGTCATCTCCAAACCTTGGCAGATCACTTTTTTATGGAGATTCATTAATTAATATTACTGCTTGTATCACAATTTGCTTTCTTTTTTATGCTGTTCACTAGCACTCTTTGTAGCTAATCCACGTTTGCTGCTTCAGTGACTGACGATAAGTCGCATTCTAAAATCATTACTTTGCGAGACATACCATGCCTTTATTTATGACCAGCTGGCTCCTGGATTTTGACCTCAAGTCAAATCAATATATACCTTGAAGCTTCTTTTGCTATCCAGCCCTCTGGTACTGTCTCTGGAATATATGGCTAGAACAATGAAATAGGCATCTTCTAATAGAAAATAAATAAATCAGTCTGTCCATATATACATCTATAATTTAGCACATGAAAAATGTATTTTGCCAACATTAAAATAATATAAAGAATAGTTTTACTTATAGAAAAAATTTAAGTAAAAACAAAAAAAATTTAAGTAAAAACAAAATAAGTGTTGTATAAAAAACTACTGCAAAAATATGTCCAAATCTTAGCAATCATTATCTCTGTACTTCTCAATAATAATTTTCAGTAAGTAAACATTATGTTTTTAGGCAGTTGAAACAATGATTTTAAAACAATTTTACTATCATTTTAAGATTATACTCATTTACTGTTTCAGCATCTTCCAAGTTTTACAAAGTTTATTAAGTTTGTAGGGAAATGGGATGGAAATTTCAGCGAATTTGAACCAACTACAGAGTTATAAATGACAGTCCTCAAGACTATTTCCACTTCTGATACCAACTGAAAATTTTGAGATCCCCAAACCCCTTTCATATTTGCCAATTGATTGTATGGACTCTTAGAATTTATGGAAAAGCGTTGGGCTTACTGTTGTGGTTCACTATATGGGATGCAGAGATTAAAATGAGCCAAAAGAAGAAATTGAAATAGTAGAGGCCAGGAGAAAATGGACACATGGGAATTCTACTTTTCCCTCCTCATGAAATCAGGATGTGTTTCTTTTCCAGCAATAGTTTGTGATGAAACATAGTGATGGTGATGCCAACAGTGAAAGTTATCCTCAGTGTTCAGAGGTTTTATTGGGCTTCACTGTGCAGCCATGGTTCACTAATAGATTACCCATGGGGTTGTTTTTAAGTCTCCATATTGACTGTGCTACTAATCTAAAAACCTATACCACATTGTGGATCTCTCTGGCATGGTCAGTCCCACACTGTTGATATTATTGAGTAAAACCAAAAACCCAGGACCTAAAATATCAGAGATTATTTTCCAGAAGCTTAGGGAACAAGTCATACTTCTTTATTGGCAAAGCCAACTACTTATGGAAAAGTGAAGCAGATCATTATTTTAGTACTTACTACGTGTCTCAAATAGTACAGTATTTTATAGTGTACTGAGCTGAATTAATTGACTCTTCTATGAGCTAATCCTATGTATTTACTACCATAGGGGAGGATGGGAATGAATGAAATTTTTGATAAATACCTTAATCTATTTGGAATGCAATAACCAAGTAACATATACTGGATTGCTTACAAATTGCAGAAGTATATTTAAATCCATTTTGAAGACTGAAAATCTGAGATCAAGGTGTCAGCATTGTGGACTTTTGAGTTTTCATATGGTGAAAAGAAGGCTGGAGAACTCTTTAAAACATTTTTCACAAATGTGCTAATGCATTCATGAGAGTTCCCCCTCAAAAATTAAATATCTTCTAATGATGCCCTTTTCTAATACCATTATCTTGAGTGCTAGGATTTTAACATAGGAATTTTAAGGGCACAGCAACGTTGGGGCTATTATAGTAAGTGAGACACTTTTTAAAAACTGTCAAAATTCAGTCCTTTATCAATTTGAAAAAGTGATTTCATAATTAAGGGACTATTTGATATAAGTATTAAACTGATATTTCAATTTTATAAAGACAATATGCTGTTCAATGGGTAGAGGGTCCTGTGCATTTAACATACAATATGCATTAAATGTGAAATAGAACTAGATATTATATTATAAATGGCGAAATAATCTTAGTATTTGAAATTTTTTCAACACATACAAAATTACAAACTGTTGAAAAAAAGCTTGAATGGGAGGGGAATAGCAACATTGATACTTTCATTATTCCTTTAAAATGTATGGATTTGGATTTGGTTCTATAGGACAAAAGACTAAAGCATTCATTTACCCTAGATCACTGTATCTCAAACTTTCAAACTGGTCCAGTATTTTTATAGAGAAAAGTGCATTAAAATATAGGTATAGATTGCTCTGTCGATTTTAAATAATGTTTTTTTATGTCTCTTCTACATTAATGTTTTCATCAGCTTTCCCATGCCAGACATAATACCTGACTGAATTGAGAGGAGGGATGGTGTAATTTGGCTTAGGTTTAAGGGAAATTCAGTTCATAATCAGCTGATCCCAAGGGAGAAACACCATATGAAAAAGAGTTGGTGCAGCAAGGATGCTTAGTTCATGGTGGCCAGGAAGCATGCAGGGAACCAGCGCCAAAGAAGAAGAGGCAAGGGACCAGACATAGAGCCCAAGGCCATGCTACCATGACCTACCCAAACACATCTAGTGGTGTGCGGCATCAATCTTGGTGGCAGATCTCAAAGCCAACCAAGTTAATACTCTATTCTTATCACAATTATAGAATTAATTATCAATAATCATTATTCATAAATTCCTTACCATACAAAACTAATTAATAGCTTATATGTTTTGTAAAATAAAATCTGACCAATAAAAATTGACAATTAGGGCTGGGGATTTGGTTTAGTGGTAGAGTGCTTGCCTAAAATACATTATACCCTGGGTTCAATCCCCAGTACTAAAAAACAACAACAAAAAACCACAATGGAAAAATTAATTGAGTAAATGACTGTTTGTGGTCTACTTCTCATTTAATGTTGTAAATTTTGAAGAAATTCATTCTGTGCTACCAAAGCAGTACACAGGTAACCCATGCATATTCATTTTTATATATAAAAAATCCTACAGGGGAATTACTATAAGGTAGAAAGTATCATTCAAAAAACACACATTCAGCCCCTGTGAATAAAACTATCTGACGACATTTCTGTTCAGAAAATGTACATTTGTCAAATAGGTAAGGAGACTTTTGTGAATTAGGAGCATGAGGTACAAGTAGCAAGATGACCCATTAGTGATGGCAACAGGTCCAACTGGCTGAGTTGGCAGATAGGCCAGTAATTCCCATTAACACGGGGAACATATGGTATATTGGTCACCTCCACTCTCAAAAAATATTGGAATTACCATTCCCCGTATGAAGTTACTAAGAAATGTGGATGAAAATGACTGTTACTCATCAGTGCAGCCTTCGCACCTCTTTGAGAACTCAAGTGGGAACATGATGTCCAAATCATCGTATACTGTCAAATACCAAATGAGGGAACACTATATAAAGACCAAGTAATCAACAATGCCGAAACCTCCTGCGCAGGGCACCCAAAGTGTGTGTCACTTAGTATTTTAGACTCCAGTGCTTATTATTTGAGAATAAAGCCAGGTTTAGCCCATTGTGGAACATTCGAAATGTGGTATCAAAAAAGGAAAGTTCTGCATTATGCTGATACATAAAACTGCTCTTTGCCAATTTGACTGTATTTCTGTCTAGTGCTAATTCCAAGTATGTGAAGACTCACTTGATGCACAGATAAGCAGTATGTATACAATAATGCAAGTCTCTTACCTAAAGGTTGCTAAATAGGACAGAGACATAGAGGGAAACCTTCGCAGGTAAAATGAGAATCACAAAGTGTAAACATGCATGGCTACCTACTTACTAAGGACAATGAGAAAATGATCTCCCTGCCTATACTCTCATTTAGCATTCCAAAGTACTTGTGGCTAGCATTAAACAAATTTGTCTTTTTTATTTTTCTTGTTTGCACAACCAAATGTGAGTATGCTGCAGTCACTGGTTCTGCTAGCGCTGGCTCATGGAAGCAGGATGTGCTCCTCACTCCCCATGTTTTTAATTCAGCAAAATTACATTACAATATGAAATTGATGATGGACTGTTTCTACCACATAAAGTCAGTAAACATTATAAATATCCCCACCTCCAAGACTTCACCATGAACAGATTAGTAAATAACAAATAACACTGCACCGTCATACTGTCTACTCATTGTGCAATGGATCACATAATTTGCAAAAGAAAAGGAGCACAATGGGACCAAACTGGCATAGTTGTTTTTCTCATACATGGTAAAAGTATTACGTAGTTGTCCTGCCCCTTTCTTCTCTTTGTTTTTACCTCTAATTTTACATTTCATACCACCCTTTAAGCCATTTCTGTTTTTCATTGTGTAAAGTGTCTCTTTTTCCTAAACTTCTGTTTATATTTACCAAAGTAATAAATTTAGTAAATAAGAAAAAAGCTAATTATCTTTTCCTATGGCTTATCTTCTCAACTATACATCAAGTTACTTCTAAGAAGACAAGTTTTACATTTTGGTGGTCATTTTGCTCAGCATGATGCACGTTTTAGGTAACAAAAATAGGGAAGGTAAAGGAATGCTTAAAATCTTGGAGTCGAGAGAAATGCTTTTAACATTTAACATTTGAATTGAACCTTCAAATATTTTTGGATTAATACATTTCCCACTTTAATATTTATAGGGCTAGGAAAGGAAGTATAATGGAAGATTCCAATATGGCCTTCTCTCTTCTCTCTCCACCCTCTGAATTTGCCCTGTAACTATGGGGATCTTGTGAATGAGCTTACTATTGTAATAAACCCTTTGATTTTGCCTGAGACTAAGGGGTTTTGCAGGATTCACTATTTCAAATGCCAAAGTGATACTCTTAGGCAAAGCAGAATTGGTTTTCATCTGGATTAAGGAAAAGGCGTATTCTGAAAGTCTAATAGTATCATAGTGTCTTCTGATCAGAGAATTCTATGGTCTTGGAAGTACAAAGCATGGTCTATATAGGTGGGAATGAGCGCATGACAGCACATGAACTCCAACAAGACATCTTCCTCAGATCCTGCAGACTTCTTTCCCCTGGATGGATTCTGGGCATGGAGTAGTAAATAAATGTAGAAACATAGTTTATAATGGAAAATATATCAAGGCATTTTCAATTTATCATTTCTTTCTTCCAGTATTACACAGGCCACTTTTCTTACCTCTCTGTATCTCAGTTCAGTCTGTACTGGTCTAGACATCATACAATATATAAAAGCTGTGTAAAGTTCTCCAGTAGTCTGTATTAAAAGATCAGAATCCCAAACTTGAGCTTTAGTTTATCTTCTAGGGCCCTCTCATGCATAAACGATACATTCTGGGATCCTATTATGCCGTTCACCTCCTCAATCACAGTCACATTGGCTTTACTTCAGTTTCATACTCTATGTCCCTAGCTGTTCTATTTTGTAAAGTTATTATATATTAAAACTTAAATCCTCTTCTAGATTTGTAAGCCCAGTGAGACATATTACTTAGTGATTTTTCTTCACATCCAGGGACATGGTATACAAGAACTATATAAGAAAAAGTAGGAAAAAAATGAAGGGGAAATAAAGATACTAATCTATGTAAGAAGGTTCTCTACATTGGGTGTTTTTATTTTCCTAGCCTAATTTGGATGCTGTGTACTGTGTAAAAGTCTACTCCTTTAATAGTAATAAGTATTTTATAATAACTGTGTTTCTTTTCTGTTAGGAAAAGGATTAGCAGAATATAGTCATATTGGACGGAACCGCAATAGCAGAGACTTGTGAAAAAACACATAGGAATAGAGAAACTGAAAAAATGCAAGTAGTGTATGCAAACTATACGTTCTTTTTTCTCTTTTTTATCTTTCCTTACCTTCGGATCCAGTTCCTAATATTATTACAAAATGCAACAGAAGGAAAGCAGTAAATTGTAAAAGGTTACCACAAAATAAATATTCATATACAGTTTGTAGCAGTTTTAACATTTGAAAATACAAACGGTTTTAAATTTTTAAAAATTTAGTTGATATGTCAACCAGTTTTGTGGCTGACATTTGACAATGAAATTATTCCAGTCAAATATGTAAGTTCATGTTTGTAAAACAATTACCAGCCATTATATACCACCTTCTCTTTATTCTTCTTTCCACTATTCTCAGTTGTGACCATCACCATAATGCCAAACAATTGCTTTATGCATGGAAAGTGGTCCTCTGCTCTTCAAGAAACAATGATCCATCCTTATACATTGGACTAAAATACTGTGGCTAGAAAACTGCACTACTGAGCCGAACTGGGGAGCGTATACAAAATTGGAAGTAATGTTGAGCATAAGGCAAAGCCAAAGGTCAACATTTCAAGCCCAAACTGGGCAGCAAGAATTGGCCTCTGTGACGTTTCAGAGAGGTCATGAGGTGGGCAGAAAGAAACGGCTTCTATGACATTGTGTAGAGGCCACATTACTCAGCCAGCTCCCTCAGGCCACCCACACACCGCTCCACGGTTGCGCAGGCGCAGTGCTCCCTCTGAGTAACACCCACACAGGGCGTGCCTTCAGGCTGACGTCAGATCTATGGTTTCTGCAAAGAACCATGGGTAACGGATAGGAGGCGCAGTGTGCGCAGGCACGTCCCTCAGACGCACAGTTGAGGCCATCTTGGCGGCCATGGGTCGCCGTCCGGCTCGCTGTTACCGTTACTGTAAGAACAAGCCATACCCCAGGTCTCGTTTCTGCCGGGGTGTTCCGAATGCAAAGATTCACATCTTCGACCTGGGTCGGAAGAAGGCCAAAGTGGACGAGTTCCCGCTGTGTGCCCACATGGTGTCGAGTGAACATGAGCAGCTGTCGTCGGAAGCCCTGGAGGCCGCCCGCATCTGTGCCAACAAGTACATGGTGAAGACCTGTGGCAAAGATGGCTTTCACATCCGGGTGCGGCTCCACCCCTTCCACGTCATCCGCATCAATAAGATGTTGTCCTGTGCTGGAGCTGACAGGCTGCAGACGGGGATGCGCGGCGCCTTCGGGAAACCCCAGGGCACAGTGGCCAGGGTCCACATTGGCCAGGTCATCATGTCCATCCGCACCAAGCTGTTGAACAAGAAGCACGTGATTGAAGCCTTGCGCAGGGCCAAGTTCAAGTTCCCTGGACGCCAGAAAATCCATATCTCCAAGAAGTGGGGCTTTACCAAGTACAATGCTGATGAATTTGAAGACCAGATCGCTGCGAAGCGCCTCCTCCCTGATGGTTGTGGAGTCAAGTATGTCCCCAGGCGTGGCCCTTTGGACAAGTGGCGGGCACTGTGCACATGAGGACTTCCCTGGACCGTGGTTCCCAGGACTCTTTTAAGTGTGACTGAAGCTTGCCAGTAAATTCTGTTCACTGAACAAAAACAAGCAAAAAACATTTTTTTAAAAAAATTTGAGCAGGTATCCGGTTTTTGAATGTAGAATGCTAGAGAAATACTGTTTATGTTAACACAGCATGTTTTAATGGAAAATACCTTCTTGAAGTAAGAAAAATGTGTATGCCATTTATGGAAAGCTATTTCTATTCTGATCCAAACACTTTAAATGTATGAGAGTATTTAAAAATGTGTTGTTTTGTTTGTAGTAAAGTTATAAATTATAGAAGTATTTGTAGTAAAGTCAAATATACTAGCTATCATTTTGGATTAAAAACAGCCAGAGAAAACTCAAGATTTGTGTGAGAAATTCTTATCGTATATAGGAAGCTAAAAGGAAGGGATAAAAATAGTGGTAGGCATTAGTGATAATTCAACTACATGCTCTGAAAGTAATCTTATTTCTAAATTTGTTTGCTTATGTTTTGCTATGAATTTCTGTATGTTAGTTTTAGAGTTACCTATCACTTTTGATTATCAGCCTTAAGACAGTTGAGTGTACGGAAAAAGGCTTTTCCAGACAAACCTTACATTATTTTACACTCAAGAGACAACAGTACAATCTTTTCTCCATTACCGAAAAGTCATGGGTGACAACAGAGTTCATATTGCATATTGTATTTTGGCCTCAGAAGAATCAATAGAAGAGAGAAAATGACATTTAATCAGCTATCTGTGCCCTAAGAGAACCCTAGGGAGACTTTGCTATCTGTAGTTGTTTGCCCTATATCACAGTTACATTAATCACAATGGTGATTTTTGCTTTAAAAGAAACCACATGAATTTTCTGAGTCTATACCTTTTTCCCCCCTTGTTATTTTGTTCTTATTCTTTAGGTTGGTTTAGTCTTCTGGATCTCAATCTTGCAAGCAGTGCTTTCAGTTTTCTTGTAGGAACCACTTATTTTTGGAGTCAACACAATTAGTGAAAGCAAGGAAACATTACAAAACATGGAAACGTTGCTCTTTAAGTAGTTTCCATTTACTTAAAGTCCTTTGTCAGTCCCAACAAACTATCTTTGGCTTGATAATGCATCAAGATTCTCATGTGAGATATTTCTGTTTGTATGTTTTTAAGCTAGGTTGCTATTGTAAGTAATGTTTGACATATCACAAATTTGAGAAAGGTAACTCTAAACAAATACTAAATAACTTAAATATATTGCAAGGGCTCTTCAGCCTGAAAAGCACCTTCTATGATGGAAATTAAACTTTGAAAATTCCTGAATTGCCTAGGAAATTAAGTCCTACCCAATTAGCAAATAAAGGGGAACTTGAGCCAGCTCTTTTCAGCCCTATCAAGTCTTGTTTCCATCTTAGTATAATGTCTTCCAAAGGGGAAAAAAAAGCCTTCAAAAGTCCAAAATGCAGGAAAAAAGGCACAACAAAACAAGCAGTTACTTAGTGCATCCAGCTTTGAAAATATATTCCAGCTTAATTATTCACCCTTTGCTGTGTTACCAAAACCACTGAAACATCTTAATTATGTAGTCACTGTGTATACTGGAGTAAGCTATGAATTATCCTGCTCAGAGAAACTGATTACCTGGGAAAGAGGGTTAGACATTTAGCTCACAGGTGGGATATGCTTCCCTAGCATATACAAGGAATTGGGTTGGATCTCCAGTATCACAAAGTAAAGGAATGACAAAAACTAATAGAGGGTTAAAAACCTCCAATTTGCATTATAAAAAAGTACTTATAAATCCCATTGTCTTTAATGTTGGTATAAATGTATTTTCACTTATTGTTTTTTAAAAACTCTACCATGGTTTCCAAAGCCATGACTTTATTATCCACATTTTCTGATTTGAGTTATTCTCCTTATTTAAAAAGTGATAAGATGAAGGAAAACTTAATCATAACTTTGAAAAGCTCATCGGTATGTTAAAATGTCTATTTAAAAGGAAAATTTAATTTGAATGGAAATTAAAATGGAAAATTTAATTCATATATTGTATTCATACACTACTGCAACAAAAAGAATGATTTATCCATTTGAAATAAAGACATGAATACAGGTAACTAAATTTAAGGAAATGTTGCCCAATACAAAATTTGAATTAGTTGACTGAGTCTCCAGGGTTTTTGGGTTGTTTAGTTTTGTTTTGCTTGTTTTGTGACAGGGTCTCACTTGCAGTTCAGGCTGGCATTGAGCTCACTTTGTAGCCCAGGCTGGTCTGGAACTCACAAGGATTCTGCCTCAGCCTCCCAAGTGCTGAAATTACAGGTTGGTCACTGATATAGGGGAATGAAACTCCCAACCTACCATGTCCAGTACAAGTTCATGTTCTCTAAAATCGAAGAATGAATTTTAGTAACAACGTAGATGAAAAGGAGAATATATTTATGAGAGAAAGAAAGCTTCTGTCTGAGAGAGAGACAGAAGGCGACCTGAACGGGTTGCCCTGGACTCTGTCTTCTCCAGGGAGTTTTATAGAGTAAAACCTTGGGTTCAAGGTGGGGGAAGACTGGGAACTCACAAGGCAGATGGGCATAAGGTGGGACATAACTATAGTTAGCCAATAAGATCAATAGTTCAGGTAAAACTGATTACATTAGGAACAAATGGGAAAGCAAGTCACAGGCATTCTTGGAGCTGTGACCTTTCCCTTAGTGGCTCCAGGGTGAGAGAGAATTAATTAGAATATCAGTCCCCAGGATGTAGATGCCTTTGTTTGATTCTTTGTCTTGAGGACTGGCCCAGCAGGAAGTGTCTGTCTCCTGGGCAGTTGCCAGGTGTCTGCACTGGCTCCTTTGAGGACCTAGCCCTATCTCACTGCCTATAGTATTTCTAACTCAGCTGCCTGCAACACCACCATACCCAGCATGAGTCTCCAAGTTTTATGCAGAATACTTGACTAAAGGTGAAGAAGAACTATGCATTGTACTGTTATTTTTGAAAATTCATGTCGTAAACAACTATCATGTAATATACCATTTCTGCTCCATCAAACCAAGGTATGAATCATATTTCACTTGGTATATTTATTTTTAAAAAATATATAATAGTTATCTTGGCACATGTACTTTTTATAAATATGTATATCAGCACTTGCATGAATTAGTTGTAACTATCATTGCGAGAAGTTTTATTTCCTTATGCCATCTACTCTATGCAGTTCAAGTAAAGATTTCTAGTTCTGCCACTACTGATAGAAAGATTGAGCTAAGACATTTAATCTCAAGCCTCATCTGCCATTACATTAGCACATTTTTTGTGTGTTTGTATGATAAAATAATGAATTCATTTAAAAACTGTCTGCTTCTTTAAAAAGCAAGTGACGTATAAAATAATGAGTAAAGTCAAAAGTGAATTAAACTATACCTTCAATTATTCAAAATGAGGTTATTGTCTTAATAGTGGATAGAAAAGGAAGTTTTGGTGTCAGGGGGACTGGATTAGAAACTCAGCTTCTTCACTTACTTGGACAAATTACTTATTATTCTTACCCCTTAATTTTGCAATTTGGAACAGGGATTGACACTTTAATTACAGGGATTTTTAAGTATCAAATGAAATTATCATTGAGAAGGGTAACTTTGTATTTTTCATGCATTAACTATGGAAAGTTCAGGGCAACTTGCTAATACTGATGTAATTACATTTGTTCCTGCCTCACTGCTGCCAAACTCCAAATGGTTAGCCCTTACATAGTATTTTTAACAACTTACTGCCTTAATATTGTGTTGAAACCATAATTACTTCTACTTAAATATAGGTGATCTCTAGATTTAGTGGGATTCATTATTCTACTGTTCTTTTAGTCTTTAGTTTTGTATTTTCTATTCTTACATCATTGTATTTGTTGTGATCTATTTTGGAGTTTGTTTGGAAAAATTTAATTAATATTATTTATATAGGTTTCAACCATGAGGATTTGCTTTATTCCTCACCACTGTACCTTTTAAAAACCTTCTTTACTCACCTTTTTTATTCTCTGTTTTTATTTTGCAAAAGTATGGGTATCTGACTGTTACGCTATTATTACCATAATTCTTGTGTATGGAATAAATTGTTCTCAGACCTTGTATTTAATCTGAAAGTTGGGCATGAATTTCTCTTTTTAACCTTTCACAATTTTTTTATACTTGTTTATGTTATCTAGTCTTATCTATGAGTGCAAAAGTTTAAATCTATATTGTGTTGTCTACTTGCCCATAGACTAAGAATGAAAGGATAGGTAAGAAATTCTGAAAGGATAATGTTTTAGTCAACTTTCTTATCACTGGACACAATATCTCTAACAGACATCTTCAAGGAAGATAGGTTTAATTTGGTTCATGTTTTAAATGGATTCAGTCCATGTTTAGCAAGATCCGAGACAGGTACACTGTGTTGGAGGGGCCTGGCAGACCAAAGTTGCTTGTGTTTAAGGCAGCTGAGAAGTTGATCAAGGGAGCTGGGCCAAGTAAGAAGGGGTGGAGGACCAGACCACACCTCCATGACCCACTCAGACAAGCCTACAGATCTTTTGGTTGACTTCCAAATCCTATCAAATTGACACACCACTCTGTCACATCCCACCTCTTATCAACTTCATATGCAAACATGTTAAACTCTGCATAATCTCCATAAAAGATAATATCAAGTGCATAATTTCTACTTAACATAACTATCTTTCCTGCAACTAAAATTCCAACAATCCCTTCCTCAAAGTCTCAAAACTCCCAACCCTTTATAAATGTCCAATTAAAAGTCTCTTCTGAGATTCAGTGCAAACTCTTAGATAAATCTGTATAAAATTGGTTTAAATTACATAATGCCAAGGTGTAATGGCAAAGGGTAAATATTTCAACTCCAAAAAAAGAGAAAACATAGGCTAGAAAAGAATAGGACAGAAGTAAAAATTCAACAAGGTAAATATTCAGTCCTGTGTCCCCATGCCTGTCATCTGGTCTGCATAGTGGTGAGATATGAGTTCCAAAGTACTTTCCAACTCTTGGGCTTGGTTAGTTACAGCAGCCCACATGTCCCCTTGAGCTGGTGCCAATCACAGCTGTAGATATCCCACATCCTCTGCTGATGCTCTCTGCATTATTGACATCTCTGACTTTCTGGTATCTCCACTGACCTTTGGCTTCATTCCACTGCACACTTTTGTTTCAGGAGCTGCTTGCTTGTCTTCCCAGGCTTCCCTAGGAAATTTTTTTAGAAGCCTTTGAATTGCACAACACTTGTTTTCTGCACATATGACTAACCACATCACATAGACACCGTCAAGGTCTGCTATCACCAGGAGTAGTAGCTGATCCCCTTTGGAGCATGGTTGCAGCAACCTTTGAGTGCCTGTGTGGCTGAGTATAATGAAATGAGTCCTGGGAACTAATTATCTAGTAAGGCATTATATTCATGGCGGGTGGGGGGATACTGGGAATCAAACTCAGGACCTTGTGTTTGCCAGGCACGAGGACATTCTTAATGAGGGTGTCCCAGGAACTGTCTTTTCACATAAAAAGCTAAAAATTTCTGATGTTGAGCATGTGATGAATGGGATCTTGCTAATTCCTGAGATTTTCTCAAGACTCCATTCCTCCCATCCTGTACTGTGTATAGTTGCTTTTCAATGACATTAACCTCTTCAGCAGCCTTACCTCATTTGGCCTCACTTTTATATATGGTTCCTCCCAGGACAAAATTAACATTTTTTCATATTTTTCTTCTTTGCCTTTTGTTGCCAATTCTCACCATAAATGTAGTTAAAATTAGCAAAAGTACCTATGCCACAGCCTCTTGTGGGTTACTTTGAAACTGTATCCATCAGAGTAGTCTACTACCTCCAATCTCCAGCCAAATCTCATAACATTGGCAAAATTTAGGCAAATTTTCTGCCAAAGTATAACACAAATGGCCTCTACTCCAACTGCCAATGGAATCCTTGTTCCAAAACGAAAATTCTTGATTCTACCCTTTATTGTCTGCACTGCTATTAGCATTCTGGTCTTCTGAATTCCAACCAAACTTATCTATCTGGCTCTACTTGCCACATTCTAAGGCTTCATTAGCTCGTGTATCCAAAGCTTTCTAAACTCCTCTAACTTCAAGATTTTAAGGTTAAGACTTCATTTCCCTTCAGCACTACGGTGCTTTACATTGCAGCCACATGGTTGGTACTCTGCTCCATTTCCCAAGAGTATTGTTTATCAAAGAGGACACACAGAAGTGAGAGTGTATGTGGCACTTTCTCCTTGGAGGCATTTGAACTCAGAAAATGAAAAAGTCACTGTGCCTGAGGCAAATTTTCCTTAATGTGTTTCAAAGGGGGAGACACAGAGAGCAATAAATGTCCACTAAAACACAGACAGACTCCCAAGAGTCAGCTTTCGGCCACCAGCTCCCTGTAGAACCAAGAGGCAGTTAGTACTGTAAAGAGAACAAGTTAAAGGAACCTGCCTCCTCTAACTGGGAACCATTTGACCTTCTGCTGCTGATAACCTAATGGGAGAAAAGAGTCTAAAGGAACATGGGAGCAGATAATTTTTCCTTCTTTCCTATAAATTGCTGAAAACACTGGTCTGGGTTGTACTAATGAAATACATAAGAGATTTGAAGAGACTGGGTGACAATTTTTAGAGTAAACAATGATTGAAAAGTTAGGGGATAAAGTTTAGACAGCATTAGTAAATGGGTTACTGAAAAAGCAATAACCTCAGTGGGGCCCAGTTTTAATCATTCCAGGAAAATAAAAATTGTGTATTTGCATTCAAACCTGTTATATAACCATTTTGAGGACTGTATTTCATGAATCATAATAGTAAAAGTCCAAATTATTAAACGTGGGAAGTTTATTGAAATTTCAACCAGGAATGATGACTCATGCCTATAATTCCAGCATTTGGGAGACTGAGGCAGGAGGATTGCAAGCAGTTCAAGGCCAGCTTGGGCTCCACAGTGAATTCAAGGCCAACCTGAACTACATAGCAAGACCTGTAAGGGTTTTCTGGTGCAACAGAGGAGCAAAAGGAAAGAAAAAGTGGCCTTTACTGAGGCTGTGGAGAGGAGCCCACCACTCGCGGGGTTGGTCTTTCTCTTCTGACCAGAGACAAATATGGTTAGAGGTTTTATGACATCTGGCCAGAGGCAGAGTTTGAGGCAGGCTTTGATGATGTGCGAGGAACCGATTGGAATTCTCATTGCACACAGGAAAGGAAAGAGGAAATTGTAATCAGGGCTGAAGAGGAAGGAGGAGGAAGTGGTCATCAGGGTGAGTGTTGTTTTTGCTTTGGCCTTTCGCTGTGTTAGACCACCACCATAATGTCCAGGAATTTATATTAGGGAAGAAACCTTTCAAGACCTTGTTTTTAAAAAAATGAAATTTTAGTAAGTGAAATTTCATTCAGTGTGAAGCAAGTTCCACAACACTTCCTAAAATACTCTTAACTATGATCCTTTTTACTTCCCTACATGTATACTTAAAATGCCACCAAATTTTAAATTTCTATCTGTGAAACCTTATTCATGTATCTTCAGTCAAATTTAATAGATCAATAAATAGATGTTAATACAGTTATCTAGCTTGCATATTATGAAAACAAAATATTAAAATAAAGTAGTATACTTCATGTATTATGTCTTATATTTTATATATCTATTTTACTGTCAATTAGCCATAAACAATGTTAGTATTTTCTTCCATCTAATTGACAGATTTGAATAACAAAACAGTTGACTTTTAAAACTTATCACAATATTTTTCAATTTCAAGTCAGTCTTTGAGACAAAATTGCAAATAAACTGTGAGTAAAACTGTTATTTTCATAATTTTGTCCACTTGTAAGATCATATAAAACACCAGAAAGTTATCAAAATATAATAATCTATATGACAAAAATTACCTTATCTAAAATCAAAGTTGAAATTTTGCAAATTCATCTTAACTGAACTCAACAAAATATTTGCTACACCTAATTCTAGCAGAATTTATTGGCCGAATTAGTGAGATTGATGTTTGGAGACCATTCATCTTTAGAAAATATTTTTATTTCACATACCAATTTTAAAAGGCATTTATTCTAAGATTCAATGGCACTTTAAATGTATACTCCAGAAGATACTCTTTGGTGTAGTAAGGGGTTACAAGGAGAACAAGACAATACAAGACACATAATGTTTATGGTATTATTTTATAAATGTCATCCAAGAAGTTAAATACAAGAAATATTTAACTGTCCACACACTAAGACCAAAGGAATCCAACTGAGGGCCTGGATTCCATGGCAACGTCCTGAGTGAGTCCAACTAGAGCCCATAACAATGTCCCCCATGAGTCCAATTGGAAGCCTACAGCTCACGATAATGTCTCATGCAAGTCCATTTCACGGATCTGTGCTGAGAAGGCCTAAAGGTCAGCGGTGGAAGCGAGAAAGTCTGTGCCAGAGGAATGAAGGATCTGTGCACTGGAGCCAGCGGTTATGCACTGGAGCCAGAAAGCAGTGCTCATAGTAAGAACTAGAGCTCCCAAAAAGTACCACAGCCATCCTCAGTGATGAAGAGGTCCCAAGCTCCTCTGGCGATGAGAACAGGTGAGTTCATATCAGGAAGCCACCAAGACAAACATTTCCTGGAGATTGAACAGCATACCCCATCTTCCCTTCTGGAGCCTGGAAGCTTTGCTCAAATTAAGGCCCAGAGCTCCCCTAAAGTGAACTGCAGCAATTCTTAGTGACAACAAGGTCCTGAGCTCCTCTGATGATGAGAACAGCCAAGTTCCTCTCAGGAAGAAGGTTGACAAGCTCCTCCAGAGGAATCAACACCACCACAGAGAACCAGCAACACTACTGCTTTCTCTCCAATTCTGATTTCTGTCTTGGCAACAATCCTCAAGTGGGCCATCTATACTCAGCACCATACTGATTCATTTTCAGTTGGTGTTACAAGTTGACCACCAGTTATCAGTCTATGACATTCTTAATCATATCAATCAAACAACGTATGAAAAGAGGCTTGTTTCTAAAAGCATGCTATATATGTGTGTGTGCTATGTATATATATGTGTGTATATAAAGTATAAATTTACATATAGAGAAGAATAAATATATTGTGGCATAGTCATAATTACATAATTAAAGATGCTATAAATTAAGAATAAATGAAATATTTATTGGCAAAAATGTGGATAATGCTTCAAAAGACAATATTAAATGACAAAAAAAGATCCTAAATAAAATGGTGTCTTTGGTAAAGCTCAAAAACACAATAATTAGAGGAAAACATATGTATATATAAGTAAATATGTAATGACTCTAGATTTTTGTAATAACTCTAGATTTTAAAGTTAATGATAATGACAAAAATTTAGCATAGTGGTTGCTTAGGTAAAATATATCACTGCAGGGGACAATTTTACTATCATAGTGGATTTTGCCTTTTAGCTGAGTTGCTAATCTTTTGGAGCTCATTTCTCTTGCTATGAAAGATGAACACTGTCAAGTTATTTGGTTGAGCTTTCTGACTTTGTTGTGCACTCAAATATTAAAAGATTATATATTGCTGTGACTGGAAAATATCTCTTTCTGTACTAAATATGCGTAATTCTCTGTTTCAGTATCAACTTGTTTGTTTGCTTATGTTTTTAAATCATTTGGGATTTCTTTATTTTCTTGTGAGCCTAGAAATGTATTTTAATGTATTTTAAATGTATTTAGTGGGAAAATTACTTAAAGTCCATAGTTTCCCATAGTGTTAAGAGAAATCTAGTAATTTTAAAATATCTTATACCTTTAAAAAGAACATGATAACTTTACTTGGAATCATATATATATTATATATATATAATATATATATTTCATAGATATTATAACATTTCTAAGTATTTCTTGCTTTCAAATTTTAGTTCTAAAATGGGATGTGAAACTTGATGGCTTTTCACTTACTTTTTACATAGTAACAGAGCAAGAAACGTAGTTCTCAGCTTCAGTTTTTGTGGGGTGCTTGGTCACAAGGGTATTTCTCTGGAGAACTGGAAGTCAGAAGCAAAGCAGGGGTGACACATCCTGTCTGGTCTGTGGACTCACCTCCTGGAGGGACAGCAGCATCCCAAGGTCACTTCCTCCAGCCTCTGCTAAATGCCACCCTTCACTGTCTCTGAGTCCCAGGCAAAACTCATGTGCAACTGCCAGCCAGTGGTCTTCTCCCTGTCTTTGTTAAGGATTCACACACGTTTATTAAGGGCGCACACACAAACCTGGGCTCCAAACTAGCCTCTTGGTTGCACTCGCCCTGTGAGGCCCAGTGTGTCTGTACTTCCTTCCCTTTGTGTTTCGTTCCCTTTACTCTGCTCCTCCAGTTGCCCACCTTATTCACTTACAGACATAGCAGGCTCATAACCAGAAGAGAGGTAACCAGGCTCAGTAGAGTTTTTTCATTGTCCTTGCCTGGGACTTTGGTGACTTTTGTCTGATTCTCCATTGTCTCTTTCAGGATGTTTTACCCCCTAAGCATTCTCATTATTCTGCAAGTCTGATTCCTATAACAAATCTCTTAATCCACATTACCATTAGCATTTCTGCCTGTTTTAGCAAACTGTAATGCACAGAATGATCGTTAAATTCAGAAAAAAGGTTTAAAAAATTAGTTTGGTGTAGTTATTGGAAAAGCAAAGATTTTGGAATGTACAAACTTTGTTTGGATCCAGGCTGTGCCTGCTACTTTCCCTTTCATCTTGACCAATTTGTTGAACCTTTCAGAGGCTTAGTTGTCTAAAATGCATAATAAACCCAACTGTAAAATGAAGATTGTAATGGTAATTATGAGAACATGCTGTTAGCACAGCTTCTGGGGCACAGTACACTCTGAATGCATGTTGTTTATTATGATTGTAACTTATTATTAAATGATCAGGACTTAGAAGGAGTTCACTATATATTAGCTGTGCTTATTCCTACCATTAGTCTGGTTATGAAACAAAACCTAATAGTTGTCTACTTCTAATTGCAGAATCTCAAAATTTCTGTGTCTCTGTCTCTGTCTCTGTCTGCCTCTGTCTCTTTCTGTCTCTCTCATGATGCAGATGGAATACAAAGTTTCAATTATGCTACACAAATGCTCTACTGCTGAACTACCATCCTAACCCTCTAAACTTCATGTTTAAGTTATACACTGTTTGTTCTTCTCTAAGCAAACCCATTACTGATGAAATATTTAAATCTAAGTGTGAAAATGTTTAATAACCATGATACTCAGTATTAACTGGCAAATTAATTCTAATTTTCTACTAAAGATACATAAAATTTCTGTGAAATAACTATTGCAACTTACGGAATTCTGCCATATTTTAACATTCTACTATTTGCAAATATATACTTAAGGTACTTAAATAGAATTTTAAATATGAAGGTGAATATGTGAATGTCATGGAAAGGATTAAAATGTAAGAATGGACTAAATAAATTAACTCCTTAAAATAATAGTTCCAAATTTAAGATCATAAAATATTTGACACAGGCCTTTTTTGCATTTTAGTGTTAATAACACCAATGCACAACAATTTAGTTATAGCTGAACTATTTTTATGCTGGATCTGATTTGTGAATATTCTCTCTCCTTGTCCCTTCACCCACAACCCAACACGTGCACATGCTCACATATAAATATATAAGGTATATTTTTGCACCATGTTTGAGACTGTCAGTAAGTGAATGATTTCAGAAGTTCCATAATTTCATATTCAACACAGTTTACTCACATATCATTCAACTAAGGGAAGAATGAAGGAAGAATCACCACTTCTAGAAGACCTGTTAGATGACATTTGTCTAAAAATTTGTAACATTTAAAGAATCAAGCATAATAGCTTAAATTTTGAGAAGAGAATAAATACCACTGCATAGATAAGATGTTAATATATAAGAAGAATTTAGAATTTATTGATTTAAGTCCTAGTTTGGCTTACTTCTCATGGATTAAGATGATGTACCTGACATGTCTTGCAACAAAATGTAGTTGAATAATGTAATGAGGCTCATTCTTACCAACCAAAACCTAATACATCATTCATGCAAATATGGAGTGCACAGACAGAAGATGAATAATGTTCTTTCTTAAGATGAATGTGCTATTAAATTTAAAAAATGGTACAATTTTGCTGTCCTGCAAGACATTTTGCACACTGCTTTTGGACTTAGAATATTTCTGAATATTAGACCTTCATCAAGCATATATTATTCATTTCTTTTATGTTCTATTCATCTGTGGCTTTACTTCCACCTCTTTATTATAGTTTGATGGACTGACATAAAGTTTAGTATATTTTTATAGGTAAATTATTTCCTTGTTTCTACTTTTATATTTTCTTTGAAAAGTCATTTTCTATTTTTTTCCTTTGGTAAAAATTTTTCCAACTATAATTTAATCTAATGATATTTTAAATCTTTTTCATTTTAAAAGTAATCTGTAATTTTTGTGTACAGTGTGAGAAGAATCTAATTTCATCTTGTAAATTATGAAGTAGCAGTTGTCTGTAACACTTACTGAATTGTCTGTCATTATTGACTCATTTGCCATACTAACTGTTCCCATAAATCAAGTTGTCCCATAACAAGTCATATATCGAAACTAGTTCTGGGTTCTCTTTCATGTCCACTAGACTATCATGACATTTGATGATACAATAGAGCTATTCCTTTCATGGTTTTACTTTCTTTCAACACACTTGCACTTCCATGGTAAATTCAGGGTCAGTTTTGAAGAAGCCATGTTGGGACTGTCATGAGAATTGTATTCAATTCACAGAGTAAGTTGTACAAATATTAAATATATTATCTCTTTTAAAACACTAGAAAATGTGAATTAAAGGACATGCTGTTTATCCATTAATTTTGACTGTGTTATGATTTGTGTCTAGGTGACCCTCCCCAAGCCTCATGTAGTCATGGAGGCAGCTGAATCTAGCGTTTGTGATTGGTTTGTTGTCTAGCACTTGGATTAGTGGTGTGAGTGCTGCACCCGCCCAGGGTCAGAACCAATATACAATGTATGGGCAGGAAGAAGGTGTGTTTGCCCTTTTTCGCCCTATTTGCTCTTGCTGTCTGCAGCCACCATGAACAATTGCCCCTCAGCCGGGCCACCCTGCCTTGGAATCAGCTGAGTACAAACTGAAACCTCCAAAAACTGTAAGAAATAAATCTTTCCTTCCTTCATGTTGGACATCAGGTATTTTGTGTCAATAACAAGAGGAAAGTAACCAAAACGTATTATAATCATTCAATTTTTTACTTTTTCATATTAGTACAATGTATCATACTTAGCCTAAGAAGAGATGATTTTATTGCTATTATAAACTGTGTCCTTTAATTCACATTTTCTAGTGTTTTATTATTGGTATGAAAAATCATAGTTGAATCTTGTATGTTGATTTTTTAGCAGGTAACCTTATTAAATCTTTATCTTAATGATTTATTCCTTGATTCTTTTTTTTTATTTTGTACAAAACAATCACATTAGCTACATATATGATAGTTGTTTTCACAACTTAATTTTTACACATGTATTTTTTATATTTAGAATGTACTTACTAGAATCTTGAATGTGTTAGAAGTGGAGAGAGGAGATACTTTACCTCAGGTCCTTGATGATCTATTCTCTTGACCCACAATGTGTATTATTGTGTCAAAGTCAAAACAGGATGAGTCTTAAGCAAGAATGAAGAAAAGTGTCCATAGAATCTGATAGCCCTGTATGATTTACAAACCTAATAGAGCTAGATTCTTTGTTCTGTCCTTGATTGTATGGATTAATATCAATACTTACTTGTACATTTGCCATATGGTTCCATAAATGTATCATATTGAATTAAGGATACTCTTTTCTACTCCGAAGTAAATGTACTATTTGTTGTTGTTGTTGTTCTATTTTGTTTTGTTTTTTAATCAAGAATGAATGTTAGGTGAGTGTTATCAGTGAGATGGCAGAGGGAGAAGCCCTGCTGCTTTCTTTACCACAAAAACACACCAATTAGCATAATAAATACAAATGAATTATATTCATTCATATACAGAATTATATCAAATTACAGAATTATATTTCTTAAAGACATGTGGTTTCACATTAAAGTCAATAGTTTGTCCAGGATGAGAAAGATGAAAGTGTCAGACAAAAATCTAATTCATAGACAACTGCATAAAATTCATAGTGGCCAAACCTAATTAAAGTATGAAAGATTTATTTATAAGAATTTCAGAAGAAAAAAAAAGAATCTCAGAAAAAGAACATGTTTACATTTTTCAGGAGTTTTTCTCTGGTCTTACTAACAGTTTATAAAAGAATTTTCTTTACCTTCTGAATAAATATCTACAAGAAAAAGATTAATCCTTATTAGAATAATTTTCTGTGATTTATGTAGCTTTATCATTTCTTGATTACTTAAAAATATATTCTTGCTTTTGAAAAGTGAAAAGTGTTTATGATCATTGTTATGTCTATTTACTTTTGAAATCTTTTAGTTTCTTTATATTGTTAACTAAATATTATTTCTCAGTTTCCTAGGATACTATCTTTATCAAGCATTCAAGTCTGATAACTTGCTTGGGATTTAGCTCAGCGGTTTAAGTGCTTGCCTGGCAAGCATGAGGTTGTGAGTTCAATCCCCGGTACCAAAAAGAAAAAAAAAAAACCTATTAAGTCTGATAACTTTCAACATTTTGCCTTCCTACTATCAAATCCTAAGTTGTGTATCTTAAAACTACAACTGTCTTTGTGATTTCATAGGTGCTTCCCTGGAAGAAGCAAGTAGGATTTGTTGTTCTACATTATAAAAAGAAAAAAAAAACAGGAAACAATAAGTATTGTTTGATAGGCTTAACTGACGAGTTGCATGAAAATAATTCCTAATTAGAAGACTTGTTTAGCCTTTGATAGATTAAATGTATAAGTGTAAAGTCTTATTAATATAAATATTGTATAAATTAAATGCCGTATAGGAAATTTCTGTAGATTTGCCCATGTACTCACTACTTATGATTTGAGGGATGTGGTGAATTAATTAATGGTTAATTTGTAATATCCAACTGAGCTGAATCAGCATGGTGCTGGGTGTGGAAGGCCCACCTGATGATTGTTACCAATATAGCATAACAGGAGAACTGGAGGAAAAGACAGTGCACTGTTGATTCTCCTGAAGAAGCTTGTAGCACTGGTTTTCCTGATATGAACCCAGCTGTTCTCGTCTTCGGAGGACCTTGGGTTCTACCTTGAGCATCGCTTCCTGGTGCCAGTGAAGATCCCTCAGCCTGCTGGCACAGACCCTTCATCCCACTAACATAGACTTTCTAGCTTCCACCACTGACTTTTGGACCCTCCCAGTGCTGATTCTGGATACATATTTGCCATGGGCTCTAGGTCTTCAGCTGGACTCATGAAGGACATTGCCATGGTTCCCAGGCCTTCAGCTGGAAGCTTTGGGTCCCTAGTGCATGGACAGATCTCCTGCACTCTTCTGCATTTGACTTTTTGGGTGAATATTATTTTTAAAAATCCTGTAAGTTATGTGCCCTGTGTTAAATGTATTCCCCTGTAAACTGTTATTACAAGGCTTCCTCAATTTATATGATGAATGTTCAAGTAAAAACATTTATTACATTAAATGACACACTGTCACTTATGCCCCACAATATACTCCACCAAACACGTGTGGGCTCACACACACACACATAGGAAACACACTTATTTCATCATACTAGCCACTTTTTGAGGGAGTTGGAAGTTTATGTAGAGGTAAAAAGAGAAAGGTTTAAGAGTTAATTCAGTTATACTGAGCTTATTACAGTGAGCCTTACTCCACAGGACTGGTGTCTAAGAAGAGAAAATTTAACACTAACTGGTACAGAGGGAAAATTACATAAGAACACACGAGGAAGACGGTCATTTATAAATGAAAGAGTTTTGCCTGGAACATTTCTCCAACCCTCAGAGAGAATCAGTACTGCAATCCCTTGTTCTGTCTTCTAGCCTCCAGAGTTGTGAGAAAATACATTTCTGTTGTGTAAACCACTTGCTCTGTGATGACTTTACATGGCATCTCTGGCACACTAATGTAATTATCTATGCTGTTTTACTATTATGTAGATATTTGAAACCTACTCAAGACTTCTAAATCCCTTGACTAAGTAATGGTGATGTATTGTTGGTATGCTCTAAGTATATAATTGGTGTATTTGTGGTCCGTCTTGTGGTGATCATTTTATATTTTATCTGAAAATATTTTCCTATTAAAGATTGTTTATTTTTAATATGACATGATAGTTACTCTTTTTTGAAAGATAACTTAAGATGCTTATAGATACTTAAAACCTTTGGATTACATTTATTATACTTCTTTGCATCCCACAAAACAATCATTTTTTTTCTTTAAAAGAAGGAGAAAGAAAAAAAAGCAAACAAAACAGAAAGAGGGTAGCAACAATACAGAATTCCGAAGGGGAAAGAAAAAAAAAAGAACAGCAACCACAACAAAAACAAAAACAAAAACAAAAACACTAAAAAATCGCCACTTGATAAGTTACATACTGTCATCACTGGAAATAGTTGTTCAAGTTGCAAAGTTAAAACATACGAAGTAGACATTCAAACAATGAGCCTGTTAATGGTTCTGCTCAACATTCTAACAAAAACAGTAATATGGACATCTAGCTTACACACTTAAACACACATGCAGTTATATCCTGTAGAGCACTTTCTTTTCCTCTCTTTTTTACAGTAGCAATTACACATTTTGGGTTTCATTACGCCTACAGTTCTTATTACTTTTTACACTTGAGAAAAAATGTGATATTTATAAACATGACTCTTATTTATTTCACTAATGAGGATAGTCTCAAGTTGTCCCCATTTCCCTATGAAGGCCTCAAGATCAGCCTTTTTATAGCTGAGTAATACTGCATTGTATAAAAATACCACATTTTTTTCATCCAGTCTGCAGTTGATGGGCATCTTGGTGTTTCCAAGATTTAGCTATTACAAATTGTGCTGCTATGAACATGGGTGCACATATATCACTGTGATATGAACTTTTCAGTTTCTCTGGGAAAATACCCAGGAGGGGAATAGCTGGGTTGAATGGAGCTTCCACTCGTAGTCTTCTGAGAATTCTCCATACTGATTTCCATAGTGGTTGCACCAGTCTACACTCCCACCAACAGTGGAGCAGTGTTCCTTTTCCCCACAGCCTCACCAACATTTGTTATTAGTTGATTTCTTGATGGCAGCTATTCTTTC
>PVJX010008598.1:0-64764 GCA_004027295.1 Dolichotis patagonum
CTAAATCTTGTTACCCCATTAACAGTATCCTCTGCCTCCCTTTTTTAGACAATTCCTCCCCTTTCACTCCCATGGGGTGCACTGCTTGTTTTGGGTCCCACTGCCTCCTTATATAGAGCAGCTCAATGGACCCTATCTCCTGATCTACTCTGCCTGTGTTTCTCTCTGTTAGTATTTCGAGGCCCTCTATACTAGAGATTATAGCCAATCTTCTCTGCCTCATTTCTGCTATTCTATTTTTTTGCCATTGATAGTCTATTTTTCTCTTCCACTTCACTTTGTTAAAGTAATTTTTTTCTGCTATGTTAATATTCACCAGGCTCATGAGAGTCTCTGAGTATAGAAATTCCATCAAAGAGTACATCTAAGGTAGCAGCTTAGGGACCGGAGCCTTGCCCAGGGGACCAAGAAAATGCGGGAATCTGATTTCTTTGTATGTAAAATATTTTCTGCAGTTTCCACAGTATAGTGGCATTCTATGTTTATTGTTTTTTATTATAAAGAGGGTAAAATTAAACACAACAAAACAGAACATAAGAAAGCAATGTAAGAGACTTGAATTTCAAAGCAAGACAACCAGAGATCTTCAGTATCTATCACATTGTCTCTTGTTTTTCTTCCAAATAGTTGTCCATATCTTCACATACAATGAATTCATACAAAACAACATAATATAAAACTGATCTGAACAGGATGATGAAGGCATTTTAAGTCTTCAAACCAGATAATAGGGAAGTCAACAGTGGCTGTCGTAGTGTCTCTCATTCTCTTCAAAATAGCTGTCCATAACTTCACATACATTGAAATTAAACAAAACAAAACAGACTAAAATCACTCTGAACAAAGAATAATATTATTGCTAGATTTCACATCATGACACTACAGAATCAGCACTGGGAACTGTAGTGTCT
The DNA here is from genome assembly GCA_004027295.1 of Dolichotis patagonum. Taxonomy (NCBI): domain Eukaryota; kingdom Metazoa; phylum Chordata; class Mammalia; order Rodentia; family Caviidae; genus Dolichotis; species Dolichotis patagonum. Next base: position 912 of record PVJX010008598.1, read on the forward strand.
CTTTTTCTTCAAGGTAGTTCATTTCATCATGCGTTATATAATCAGTTCTCATAAACTGTTTGTAAGTTCTACGCATGCATGGTTCTGTACATGTGTATCTATCCTTTCTGTATTAGAGGGCAAAACAAAGCAAGATGAAACAAAACAAATCTCTGGAAAAACATGAAATGAAAAAGTCATATAAAACCACAATACAAGGTGATCTACAGTGGTTACTATGATGTCTCTTGTTATCTGAAACAGAATTGTCTATGTCGTCAGGCATAGTATAATTGAACATAGCAGTACATAACAATATTAATAAAAATGAAACATTGGAGACATTATAAGACTTCAAAAGCAGGAAATAATCAAACCAGAGTGAGTATCCTAGTGAATCTTGTCATCTTCAGTATAGTTACCTATACTCTCAGACTTGACACTATCAATCATAACAGATTTGAATAAAATCAGTCAATACAAAACAGCAATCTAACAAACCAGATTCAAATAAGATCAGTCATAATAAGACAGTGTAAGTTATACAGGGTTTCAAATTAAGTTAATAGGAAGTTAAGGATGATTGCCATACTATATCCTGCTATTTTTGGGATAGATATCTGTGCCCTCAAATCTAGTATAAGTAGACAAACTGAAACAGAATATAATCCATCTAAACAGAGAGGTGAGAGTAATGTGGATTTTAAATCCTGATACACTATTAACAATATCCTCTGCCTTCCTTTTTTAGACAATTCCTCCCTTTTCACTCCCATAGGGTGCACTGCACATTTTGGGTCCCACCAACTCCCTCAGTTTTTAGATTGGAGGGGCAAACTGGTATTTACCTAAGTGTTTCTGAACCTTCCCACTCCTGGACTTGATCTCAAGTTGTAGTTCTTTACCTACAAAAGCCTCAAGGTTTTCCTTCATTATAGCTGAGTAGTTCTCTACTGCACAAAATTATCATGTCTTTCCAACCTGTCTGCAGGTGCTGATCTAGTTGCCCTTATTTCTCTTTGGTTCCCTGTCACATAGAGCATTTTTTTTCTCATATTTGACTTTTGGTCCATAAACCTTCTTTCAGGTTAACTATATTTCCTATACATAGCATCTTGATGGACCCTATCTCCTGATCTACTCTTCCTGTGTTTCTTTTTGTTAGTATATCAAGGCCATCTATGTGAGAGATTACAGCCAAACTTCCCTGCCTCATTTCTGCTATGCTATTTTTCTGCCATTGGTTGCTTATTTTTCTTCTTCATTCCATTCTCTGCCCTGTTCACTGAGGCCTCTCTGCTACTGTTCCTGAAACCCTGGTGTTTTTTTTTTCTCTCTCTAGAATGTCCTTCAGTATTTTTTGTAGGGTTAGATTGGTGGTCACGAATTCCCCCAGTTCCTCTTTGTCATTGAAGCATTTTGTTTCTCCATCAATCCTGAGAGAAAGTTTTGTAGGGTACATCAATTTGGGTTCAAGGTTATTTTCTTTCAGGGCTTGGAGTAGTTCGCTCCAAGCTCTTCTTGATTTGATGGTTTGTGTCCAGAAGTGTGCTATGATTTTGATGTATAGTAGCATTCTTAATGTGGTCCATTTCTTCCATTCAAGAAATTTTGAAAAGAAAAAAGGAAAGGAAAAAAGAAAACAAATCCCAAGATCCTTTGTGGGCAAATGTAAGAATCAGTCATTCATTTTGTACTTACTTAGTGCTTGCTTTGCGCCCAGCCTGGCTGTAGGCACTATGGCAGAAACATGTGTTGGGTAACCACAACTCTGTCACTATAATACTCAAATAGTCTCTCTAAAGTATTAACTGAACCTGAACAAGCTGAGGAGCCTCTGATCCTAATAGCATATTCACCCTCTACAAGTATTTCTCAAGGAAAAGATTCAGTATTTATTTTCACTTGATGAGTTTTTGCCTTCTAAAATAACAAATCACATCTCCAAAATATGGACATATCTATCTCATATTTTATTAGAGTTAAATAGTAACTTTCTTAATTTTCATATGCATTTCTTAAGATTTACAAGGTGATTTTCAGGGCTCTGAGTTTAGAGACAAGTTCACTTGCGATGAGTCCCAGCCACATCACTCTCTTGCTGTGCGACTTCGGGCAAGTTACTTATGTTTCTTGTCTTCAGGTCCTTTTCAGTGGACCCAGAATATGAGTTCCAGTCTCATAGCAGTGTTGTTGGGGGAAAAATAAATAATCTCTGAATCTTTATGGAGTTGCTAATCTTATGTCTACCCACTCCAGTTGACTGACAACACCATACACTTGATGATTTAGGAACTGGTAGTTTTTCAGGAGTGATGTCCTAGAAAGACGGATGGAGATCAAGAGACTTCATGCCAGCAAGATGGCCTTATGCTCCTAGATACAAGTGGGTCAGCTCGGTTGTCCTTATTCTTTCTCTGTCCCTAGTCGTGCATCTCCCAGATGCAGTGTACAAGCTGGGTCCTGTCTGCAGGTAAAGGAGCCTTCTGTCCTGAGTGAAGATTGGAAGGGTGTTCTTGGGCCTTTCTGACCCATGAATCAGAAATAAACATTTGTGTCTCTGTTTTGTGCAGTGCCCCAGTGAGATGAGAAAAAAGAGGCATCAACCCTAACAGTGTTTTACAGGTTAGCAGGGAACTAGGAAGGCCGCGATTCTAGAACACACAGAATGAAGCCTCTCTACTCTGCAGGTCATCATGCTTTCCTTTCATCTGGGCTTACCTGGGCCAAGGTGTAAGTATCCAAACGGAAGGGCTCAACTGTCTTTCAGAGATTAAATCCGTCGATTAGGAATCTGCGTATCTTACTGAGGTTCTCCCATGATTTCAAATGTTAGCACTGCATTAAACTACAGTACTGTTCTTCTTTCTCTATAATTGCTATGGGATAGGAAATGAAATTCTTCATTCATTAAAATGATCAAAACTGCAAGTATAAATTACTCTGTGGCCCAGGCTTCATGTAGCAGTCAATTCTTTCTTCCTGATTTTTTGCATTTATTAATTTAATAAATTTGAAATGTGAGACATTAGCATACCAAACACATGTTCATAACATCGAATTCATATACAAGAACATTTTGCAATTTTCTAGGGTATTTGAGTTCAGATATTTGGGTTTAAATATCCCTTAACTACTCTTTCAGTATACAGAAACCCTTAACAACTCTTTTTTATGTGGGTTACATTTTGTCTGTTTACCATTTTTCAAACTAAATTAGAGACATTTTGAAACTATTTATCAATTCTTTTAAAACAACAGATTATCTATATCTTCATATAAATTACATAATTTAAAAAATAATTTCTAAAAATGAAAGAGAATAAGGTTTTCTATTTTTGCAAATACATTAGTATTTCAGTTCATGGACTCAGTTCTCCTTATGTTTCTGGTCACAAACTGAATTAAACAACAACCGCATCAAATTTCCCCATAAGGTCACCACTGAACCTAACCATTGAATTTGATCGGGTTTTCATCCAACTTGGTTTGCAACCAGAATTGTGGAAAGAATTAAGTTCATGAACTGAGGTACCACTACAGAAAATATCCAAATTCTTGATGTCTGCTTCTATACTGCTGCACTCAAAATATTATGATGTAATGTTTGGTTGAAGAACTAGAAGAAAGTTGGAAGACAGCTCTTGAATGGGTTGAAGACTCATGAAGTAGCAGTCGAACCAGTCTTAAACTTTGGAAAGAGACCTGGCCAAAGCATGATGTAAAAGGAATGGGACATGAGGCTTACATCTGCCATATTGTTCTTTTAGTCACAGAGACTCCATGCTATCATTCTTGCTACATATGTTCTCTTGAAGTCTTGGATGTCAGTGTGATTGCTACCATAAATTCATCTCAGAAAGTGAGCTTGGGCTATGAAGTGCTGTAGGCTCATGGTTACTCTAGACCGTTCTGCTTATAGGACATTCTTTAAGAATAGACCTTGTTGCTGGGGATTTAGCTCAGTGGCATGAGTGCCTGCCTTGCAAGTACAAGGTTATGAGTTCAATCCCCGGTACCAAAAAAAAAAAAAAAAAAAGAATAGACCTTGTTGAAGCCATGCTCAACTATTACAAAGAAAGAGACATTATGGTAGCTACTGTTAATATCCAGTGGTCTTGTTGTAAAGTGCTGTGTTGCTTATGTTGTTCTATTCTGCTTTGTTCTGTCCTCTTTTGTTTTATTCTCTTTAAATTAAAAATTAAAAAATAAGAATAGACCTTGGCTATCACATTTGGCATGAAGTCACCTCAGTGACGAGATCTTGTCCCCATTTTGATGTTGAAACTATTTAGGAGGGATTTGCCCAGCTTTATGTCAGATGTGTCAGAAACAAAGTTTAATAGATTTTTTTTTCTGATATCCTTAGTATATTCAAGAAACTGCTGGCTAAACATTATTCCTAGCAAGGAATAGGAAGCATAGATGAAACCCACATGTAATTATTATCACTTTTCTCTTCAGTCTCATGAGAACTCAGCTGTATGAGTAAGGAATAAAATAAACCAATTTAAATTATCTTCTCTTTTCTTGGCCTTTCTGCCTTTCTGAGAAGGTATGCTATTTTTTAAAAAGTGTATTTATTTGAAAATGTAACAAGGATGGAATTATTTTCCAAATGGAATTATTTCCATTTGGAAATACGGAAAATTTCCATTATACTTATGCAACAGTCTTTAAAGATGATCCTGTGGTCCAGATGGAGGTATTGACAATATCTGATTCTTCTAGGAGCAGTCTGCAAAACCATAATTTCCAGGGGCGTATAAAATTGCAATGGCATATTCTAGTGAGGAATATTCAGACATTTGGATATATGCATAGACATGACTAGGATTCTGTAAAAAGTTTAAAGCTCAATATCCAAGAGTATTAGTTCTTTGTGGATGTCTCATGGAAGGCCTTGTGCATATATGAAGCTTGCTTACAGTTTATAGTCTTTTCCCTTAGCATCATGTACGTTTTCCCTTCCTGGATACTTCTTTTTAACAAGATCACATGAATGCTTGCTTTGTAAATGGCTTCCCACTTTTGGTGAGCTGGTTCTAATTGGATGTGGTAAATAGGACACTATTGTTCTCCTATACAATTATTTAATTAATTAATAAATGCTATCTCTTTTCTTACAACTGTGGTAGTTTTGATGTACAGTTTAGCATAGAAGTATATATCATGGTAAAAATACCCCTAAATATATCATTGTTATGTTGTATTTATTCTATTTTGTGCAGCCTTTCAGTGGCTTTAATCACAGTCTTTGTAAACTTTTCCTCCTTTAGTGAACACACATGATTGAAATTAGTTTTTTAATAGTTTGTTTCAACAAATAGGGATACTGAGTCCACCTCTGGATCAGGCACTGGATTAGACCTGTGAATGTAGCAAAGAATAAAACGGGTGACATTTCAGTGCTGCTGGAGCCTGCACTACTAGGTGGGAGATTAAATGAACAAATAAATGAGAGATTGTCGTGATTTAAAACTTGACTATCCCCCAAAATTCTCATGTATTTAGAGGTGAAATTTGCAGAAGATGATTGGATTATGGGGGCACCATTCTCATCAGTGGATTACTCTATTAATTAGTCATAGATGAATGTACAAAATACTGACAGATGTAGCTACAGTACTTCTGAAGACCTGGCAGTGAGACTGTGGGAAAAGAACTAAATGTTCCAAAGACACTACATAAAATTATGAATACAACTTCTTCTCCTGGCTCTGTCATGACTAGAATTATACTTCTGCTTTTACTAAAAACACTCTTGGCTTACTGATCTTGAAATCAGTGCATCTTTGATATTGTTTCCCATTTATCATTACTCTGTTACCTGTGTTCTTCTAACCATTTGTAGACTGTGGCCATCTAACTTAGAGTATATTTGCAATAGATTTAAAATTCCTCTTTGAAAGAAAACTACTCTTGAATATTTTTATTCCTCACTATTTTATATGTTTCTTAGCAGTAACTGATATATTCTTTTGGACAATAATTTTTACTTGCTTTTGAGGTGGTTTCATAAGGAATACCATAATCTTTACTGTTTTTCTTTTTGATCCAATTTTAATAGTTTTTTAAAAAAATTATCATTCTTAGGCTGGGGTATAGCACAGCAGCACAGTGCCTGCCTGGCAAGCACAATATCATGAGTTCAATTCCTGGTACAAAAAACAAAAACAAAAAAATTTATCATTCTCCATTCATCTTTTTTTGTGTGTAAGGAGTCCTTACATTTGGCTTTCTCATCTCTATCTTCTTTGCCTACACATTTTTCCATATTATTTTTTTCTTATGTATTCTTTCATTTGCCTATATGTTTTCCAACCACTTTGTTTTAGTAAATGTTCGTAGCTGAGTAAATCTGTTCTCTTTGGGGTATTTTTCACATTATCTCCTTTCAATGAACATTTTCTTTGCATAATATTTTAATGTATAACTACCTCTCTGACATCTTGAAATAAAGATTTTATCTCTTCAATTATTCTTTTTTATCATATTTAGAATATTTTATATCATAAAGGAACTGAATTTATCCATTTTTGTATTTATTCAGTACATTATGAATTTTGAGAAATTAATGTGTTATTACTATAAATGATTTGCAAAGATACTATCTTAATTTTATAATATACAGTTTCAAACTTATTACACCATAAATTTTATCAGTTGTAACCAGCTTACTTCAATTTTTCTCTTTTTTGTGTATTTTTTAAAATACTGTTGATGCAGTACAGACAAAATACTATCATGAGAATTGCTTAGTATATGTTAGTTTATATTGTTAGACTGGTTTTATACCTGAATTAAAAACCTATTTATAATTTTAGGCATTTAGAGTAAGAAATAAGAAATAATCACAGAGAAAAGGCATTTCAATAGTCTGTGTTCAGTTTTGAAAATTATAATTTTCTTTAAACCATGCAACTAATATGTCTATAACTAAAGCAATCTAGTATAGAAGGAATTAACAAAAGAAACTTGGAGAGGGTTGTGCTTTCCCTGTTCGATGTATACCAAGTTTCAAAATAAGAAGCAGAATTATAAGCAGAAATACAACAGTAGAATGCAAGAGATAACTATGTAGCTAAAGTAGAAACTATCACTGAAAAATTATAACATTCATTATTATTAAAGTATTAATGCCGATATCTGAAATTCATGAGATTTTCTAGAACAGGAGGAATAAGACTGAAGTCATGTTTCAACAACATTTGACAACTCTTTCAAACAACTTTTTGCAAATGAGTTCTTCAGGAGGTATCCAGTTTTACTTACGTGTTATTAGCAAGTACTGGTTAGCAAAGTTATATGTAATTGTAGAATGCAGTATGTAAGTCTTTTCAAAGTATACTCAATACTTCTTTTTTATTTTAAAGAGAAAAAATAAAAATAACAATAAAACAGTTTCAAAACACGTTAGTAGGAGAATTAAAATAATTAATATATTGTATGTAATTGTCTTCAGGGTAGTTATTCAGAGCACAAGATATAGGCATGATATCTTGTACAAACAATGTTAGCACAAACTTTTCAATGAACTAAGAGAAACTAGATATATAACTGCTTAACTATTATGGATATAAGTATACTTTTTCCTTTCCCTTTGTTTTCTTCCTCCCCTTACTCTCTCTCCATCAGTTTGTCTTTTCGTTAACAGTTTCCCAATTCGCAGTGTCTATTGTACACTTGGTTCTTATTTACTCATTCAGTTCCTCACACTAGTGAGACACTAGGATGTTTACACATATGAGTCTGAGTTATTTTGCTTATGAGTATGGTCTTGAATTGCATTCATTTACCTATAAAAGTCTCCATTTATTTTTCTTTAAGGCTCAGTAGTACTCCATTATATTTAAAAAAAAAACCCACAGCTTTTTTTATCCATTACTTGGTTGATGGGCACCTGGGCTGTTTTCAAGATCTGGCTATTACAAATTGTGCTGCTATGAACATGTGTATACATATATTGCTGCGGTATGATGTTTTCAGTTCTTCTAGGAAGATACCCAGAAGGGGAATAGCTGGGTCAAATGGGACCTCCAATCCTAATTTTTGTTTGTCTTTTTGTGGCAGATTTCACTATGAAGTTCAGGCTGGCCTTGAACTCACTCTGTAGCCCAGGCCTTGAACTCACAGCAATCCTCCTGCCTCAGTCTGCTAAGTTCTGTGATTACAGGCATGCACCATCATGCTTGGTTGATACTAGGTTTTTTTTGTTTTTTTGCTTTTTTTTTTTTTTAAACAGGGATAGAACTCACAACTTTACACTTAACAGGCAAACACTTGGGCCCTGAGCTAAATCCCTGGCCCCCATCCTAGTTTTAAAGGAAGCTCCACAGTGATTTCTATGGTGGTTGTATCAGCCTATACTCCCACCAACAGTGGAAAAGGGGTGCTTTTTCCCCACAGCCATCCCAGCATTTGTTGTTTGTTGATTTTTTGATGACAGCCATTCTCTTTGGAGTGAGATGATAGCTCAGTGCTATTTTAATTTACATTTGTCAAATGATCAATGATGTTGAACACATTTTCATATATTTATCTGCCATTTGTATTTCTTCATCTGAGAAGTACGTATTCATCTCACATGCCCATTTTTGAATTGAGTATTTGAATTTGGGGCTCTAATTTTTTTGATTCTTTATATGTTCCAGATATAAGTCCTTTGTCTGAAGGACAATTGGCAATAATTTTTTCCCATTTTGTGGGTTGTCTTTTTTCATTCTATTGGTGATTTCTTCTGTCATGCAAAACCTTTTTAATAGGGTGAGATCCTATTTGTTGATTTTTTGTAGATTCCCCTTCCAATCTGGTTTTTGTTCAAGAAATCTCTGCCTACACTCACGTCAATGATATTTCTACCTATTTTCTCTTCTAGTAAATTTAGTGTTTCTATTTTGATATGTAGATATTTGATCCATTTTAACTTTAATTCATGGTGATAAGGATGGGTCTAGTTTTAGTCTTTTGGCATGTGAAAAGTCAATTTTTCCAGCTTCAGTTTTTAAAGAGACTATTTTTCCTGCAGTGAACTTGTTTGGCTCCTTTGTGAAAGATAAGGTGGCTGAGTGTGTTTGGTGTTGCATCTGCATCTTCTATTCTGTTCCACTGATCCTCCGACCTATTTTGTTATTGTTGCTTCCATTGTTGCCAATACCATGATAATTTTATCATAGTAGCCCTATATTATAATTTTAGGTCTGGGATTGGGATACTCACTGGCTTGTGTTTGTTGCCTAGAGTTGCTTTTGATATTTTAGGTCTTTTCTACTTTCCAATGAATTTTAAGTGTTTTCTTTAGATCTCTGAGGTATGCAAATGTTATTTTGGTTGGTATTGCACTAAATCTGTGTGAGTTTTAGGACTATGGTAACTTTCACTATGTTGGTTCTTCCTATGCAAGAGCAAGGGGTATCTTTCCAGTTTCTGATATCCTCCTCAATCTCCTTTTTTAGGGTACTATAATATTCACTGTGCACATCTTTTAGAATCTTTGTTAGATTAATTCCTAAGTATTTCATTTTTTTGATACTATTGTGAAGAGTATGCTTTCTCAAATTTTTCTCTTTATGAGTTTGTTGCTTGCCTACATGAGTGCTATTTTTTTTTTTTTAGTTTTGACTTTGTATCCTGCTATAATCCTGAATTTGGGTATTAAATCTACAAGCTTTTTCATGGACTTTTTGGGATCTTCCATGTAGAGTATCATGTCATCTGCAAATAATCATAATTTAACTTCTTCCTTTTTTATTTTTTCTCTATTCTGATTGCTCTGACTAGTGTTTCTAGGACTATATTTAATAGGACTGGTGATAATGGACATCCTTGTCTTGTTCCTGATTTTAGAATGAAAACTTTCAGTTTTTGATTATATTTTTTTCCACAGGAAGCAATACTTTTATTTACCTAAAATAAAGCATCTTTCAGTAGAGACTCTATATACTCATAGTAGTTATATATAAAATGTTTTCTTAAAAAATTTAAGTGGAATTATAACAGTATGTTGATTATTTCCATTATATTGATTAACTGATTGCTAAATGCTTGTGACTTTCAGACATGTAATTATACTGAAATATTGATCTTTACATAGAATCAGGAAGTGTAGTTTCTAAATATATGGTTAAAAACATCAAAGTTATTTACAAATAGACTGATTTATCTGTATTGTGGTTAAACTTCAAATAACTGCATTAATTTAATTTTTCTTGGGTTTGTATTTGATCATTTAATATAATGTTAGCTGTTGGTTGTCATAGATGGCTTTTAAGATTGAGATTAAGACCATCTATTCCAATTTTCTGTAAGTTTTTTATTTTTAACATGAGTGGGTGTTGGAATTTGTCAAATGTTTTGACTGCAGCTATCATGAAGATCATGTGATCTTTGTCTTCGGTTCTATTGATATGGTGTATTACATTTATTGATCTGTGTATGTAGAACCATCCCTGCAGCCTTGGAATGAATTTTATTTGGTCATGGTGTGTAATCTTCTTGATGGTTTGCTGCATTCAGTTTGCCAGTATCTTATTAAGAATTTTTGCATCTATTTTAATTAGGGAGATTGACCTCATTTTCTTTTTTGGTTGTTTTCTTCTCTGGTTTTATAATCAGGGCAATACTTGCATACACGAATGATTTTGAAAGTGCTGTCTCCTTTTCAAGCTCTTTAAAGATTTTCAGCATTAGTGGTATCAGTTCTTCTCTAAATTTATTGATGAATTCAACAGTGAATCAATCAGGCCATGGCTTTTCTTTGTTGGTAAATTTTTAACTACATTTTCAATTTCATTAACTGATATTGAGTTATTTAGAATTTTTATGTCTTCTTGATTTAGTTTTATCAATTCCATTGTGTCTAGGAATCTGTCCATTTCTTCTGTGTTTTTCCATCTTATTAGAATATGGACAATCTCCTAGATTTTTGTGGGATCTGTTGTGATTTTCCCCTTTTCTTTTTTTTTTAATTTTTTGTTAAATTTTATTTAAAAAGAAAAAAAGCAGAACAGAAAAAAGCATAGAAGTAATACAGAATTTTAAAAAAATTAAGAAATCACTACTTGATAAATTACATATTGTCTTCTTAGAAATAGTTGTTCATGTTACAAAATTAAGGCATACAAAGTGAACAAACAGTGAGGTTGCAAACAGTTCTGTTCAACGATCCAACAAAAACTTGGCAATACAGTTATCCATCCCACACACTTAAACATACATGCAGTTATATCCTTTAGAGCACTTTCTTTTCCTCCTTTCACTTTGAAAGTACATGATCTGTTTAGTTATATCATGTTTCATCTTGCTCAGTACCTTACTGATCTGTTTTGTTGTTGTTATTTCCTTTTTAATCACCTTATGTAATTCTGTTGTTTCATTTTTGAATTTCTCCTTATCCATGTCACATGGATCATCTTTGATGGAGTTGGGAGTTTTTGGAGGTATTTTGTTACCTTGTTTTCTCATGTTCTATTGTTTTATTTTTATTTAATTTTTATTAACTTGGAGGTAGTAATATACAACAAAACAAGATGGAATAAAGCCAAATGAGACAGTATAGTGAAATTGGCACAGAACATCACAGCAGGTCACCAGGACAAAAATAATAGGCACCATTGTATATCTTGTTATCTTCACAATAGTTGTTCTTCCATTAGGTACAGCTAAATCAAAAGAAATACACAACATTATAGAACACATCAAGACAGAATATTGAATAGAGCAACACCATTTATCAGGACAAAGCAAAACAGCGATAAAAATATCTGCCTTCAGAGATAGTAGAAGGAAACTGGCCCCACTTGCTGTACCACATATGGTCACCTAACAAGAGATACCCAGATCCCTGGATCCCAATTGTTAATGGGGGGCGGGGAGGAGATGTGGTATGTTTGATTCCAAGCCCGTGCCCTGGTAGGCGGCAGGCTGGTTACTGGTTGGCTCAGCACCCTAAGTTCCAACATGGCGCGGATCTCAGAAAACGCTGTTGCTTCTTGTTTCCCCGCCCTGGGGTGGCCGCGGCTTGCCAGACCACAGTCACTTACCAGGGCGGTAGGCTGGATACTGAAAGTCATAGTTTCAAGGAGCGTGCATGAGGAATTTGGTTCTACAGGCTTTGGAAAACTGCAGGCAGAGCCACAGCTGCTCCAGTGGAAGCACATTGCCGGGTTGCTGTTTCCCAGGACAGACAGGACGAGAGAGCGATTCTCCCCTTTTCATTCTGAATTGCTTGAATTTATGTTTTTTCTTTCCTCTGTTTGATTAGTTTGGTTAATGGCTTATCAACTTTATTTATTCTTTCAAAAAACCAAGTTTTCAATTCATTGATTCTTTGTATTGTTTTCTCTTTTTTGGATTAATTTTTGTTCTTGTTTCTGTAAATCTCTTCCTTGTACAAGCTTGGGTTTAATTAGTTCTTCTTTTTCTAGAAGTTAGAGATTCAAAACTTTGAAAAAAATTTAAGAGAAAAAAATAAAATTTCAAAACAAGCTAATTAGAGGGTAACAAATTTCATTATATTCTGTATTGTTATCTTTAATTTAGTTGCTCAGAATACAAGATATCTGAATTTAATTGTCCAAACAATATCAACACAAAATTTATTTTCAGTGAATTAAGAAAAATTAGTCATATATGTATGTTAACTATTATATATATAATATATAATAATATATTATATATAATATTAAATATATGTATTAATTATATATAATATATTATATATAATATATTATATATAATATATTATATATATAAAATTTCTTTCAACTTCTAACATTAGGTTGTTTATCTGAGTTCATTCCGTTTTCCTGATGTGTGAGTTTATCACTGTAAATTTCCCTCTTTGACAGCTTTTATTGTGTCCCATAAGTTTCGGTATGTATCAGCATTATCATTATTTGTATATACTGTTTCAGGTCGTCTTTAATTTCCTCTGTGTTGTTCAGAAGGGTGTTGTTTAATTTCCATTTATTAATGTAGTTTTTGTGATTTCCTTTGTTGTTGATTTTCAATTTAATTGTCACATAGTATGCATGGAATGATTTCAGTTCCTCTATATTTACTTAAACATGTTTTGTCAGATAATATACGATCTACTTTAGAGAACATTTCATGTGCTACAGAGAAGAACGTGTATTCTGATGTTTTGGGGTGGAACACTCTGTGAACATCTACCAATTCCATTTGTTCACAAATTTACTTTAATTGTAATATTTCTTTGTTGATTTTTTTCTAGTTGATCTATCTATTTGTGACAGTGGGATATTAAGGTCCCCCACTATAATTGTATTAATGTTTACTTGGTTTTTCGAGTCTGTTAATATTTGTTTTATACAGTTGGATGAACCTGTGCTTGGTGCATAAATATTTATGATTGTTTTCTCTTCTTTATTAAGTTTTCCCTTAACATGTTTGTGGTGACCTTCTTTTCTCTTTTGATTGGTTTTGATTAAAAGGTTGTATTGTCTATAAATAGAATAGATACCCCTGCTTTTTCTAGGTTCCTATGGCATGGAGAATTGTTTTTCATACTTTTAGTTTATGAATTTCTTTTTAGGTTAAATGTGTTTCTTGAATGCAGCATATTGATGGGTTTTGATTCTTGATACATTCTGCAGGCTGTTTCTTTTGATTGGTGATGTGAGACCATTTACATTGACATTTATGCCTGACATGTGTTTGTTGTTCTTTTTTGTGTTATTTTTATGTAGTTTTTTCCCCATCTTTTTCCTCTGTTTAATTACTTGCCCTGCTTGGTAGCTTCCTTCTGTTACTGTTCATGTGTTTGTGGTCTTCATTATCTATCACTAATATGTCCTCAGAGCATTCTGTAGAGCTGGTTTGGTAGTCATAAATTTCTTCAGTTATTCTTTGTCATGGAAGTATCTTATTTCTTCATCAATTTTGAAAGACAGTTTTACAGGGTATACCAAACAGGGTTGAAGATTGTTTTCCTTTAGGGCTTGAAATACTTCACTCACAGCTCTCCTTGATTTGAGAGTTTGTTTTGATAAGTCTTCTGTGATTCTGATGGGCTTTTATTTGTACGTGATATGTTTCTTTTCTCTAGCTGCTTTTAATATTTTGTTCTTGTTCTGAATTTCTGGAATCTCGATTATTATATATCCTGGTGTAGATTTATTTTGGTCATGGCTATTTGGAATTCTATATTTTTCTTTTATTTGTGTGTCGAATTCTTTATCCATGTTTGGGAAATTTTCAGTCATTATTTCTGTGAAGAGGTTTTTAATGGCTTTTGTGCTGTCTTCAGCTTTTTCACTGACTCCAGTTTGTCTTATGTTGTTCTCGTTTGCTTCATCCTGTAGCTGTACCATTGATTTTTCTTGGTCTCTTGTGATTTTTAAGCTATCTTTCTTTTTCTGGTTGCTAGTCATGTTCCTGACTGCTAGATCTGACACTATATCCTCACTGCCATTCAGTCTGCTCCATATGCTTTTGATGGAGCTTCTAATCTCTGACATTTCTCTTTGCATCTGTTTCATTGATTCCATTTTTTGGTATATGTTTGGCATTCATGGTTTCCATCAATTTCCTGAGCTCCTCTATTTGTTCACTTGTCTGCTTTAATGTCTTTTTAAATTTTAAAAAATTTTAAACAGAAAAAAACAAGAAGGAACAGTAAAACAGTTTCAAAACATGCAAGTAGGAGAGTAACAATAATCAACACATTGTATATTGTTATATTCACACTACTTGTTCAGAATACAAGATATAGACATGAAACATTGTATAGAAAATTACTAGCACAAAACTTTCCCCTCAGTGAACCAAAAGAAACCAGCTGTGTAACTATTTTAACTGTCTTGAGTTCATATATATGTAGATATATATTTTTTCTTTTCCTTATATCTTTTCCTCTTTCTCCTATCACAGTTTTTATTTTATTTGAACAGTTTGTTTCCTACTCACAATATTTATTGTGCACTTTGGATCTTGTTTATACTTTGAGATTCTCACACTAATGAGACAACGTGAATGTTTTTGATTTTTATAATAATATTTTTTGCACCTTAGAGATTATTTTTTCTATGGCCTCTTACATTTGTTTTTTTCACTTCTACTACTATCATTTCAGAGAGTTCTGTTTGTTGGCTTCTTATTTCCTCTATGTATTTGTACTCTGGACTTGTCCCGGGTTGGCTGGGTTTTTGAGATTGCATTTTGCCTCTTTGTGTTGTCATTTTCTATTTTATTTTGTTTTCTCTGTTGATGCTTGTAGATTACTTATGTTAGATAGCCTTATCACTGGTATTGAGGCTTTCCTAGGAGGTGTCTGTTCCTCCAGATGTCTTCTAGATGTCAGTGGTTCTTGGTCTTTATGGCTATCCCAAGAATCTATCTTCTCAATATATTAATAGTGAAGAGTTGTTATCAATTTGTCTTAGTGCCCATTTCTTTGCATGGAGGGATAAATGAGGTTAAAGATAGTAGGAGCAAAGTTGGAAGATGACCATCCAGGTTTTGGGTAATTGTAGGATGTAAGAGGGAAGGATTGGAAGAGAAGGTCTAGGAGTTTTGAACTGAACCAGAAAGAGAAGAGACAATGTTTACTTGCATGAAAGTATCGGATCAAACGAGAGAGCCATTGAAAGAGAGGAAGAAGACGAGTAGAATAAAACAAAAAGAAAGCTTAGACATCAATTTTTGGGTCATATTGCTAAGGCTACATGGGATAGTCCCATGCCTCTAGTTCCACCTGTTCATCATGTGCACCTTAGCTAGGGGCCTACTGTGTGGCTGGCATTTCCGCAGGGCTGCGGGCCCTCAGCCCTGCCAGTGGGAGGTGGGAAGGGTGGATCCCAGACTTCTCTTGCCAGCCACACCATTCCAGGGCAATGGAAGAAGGGATGAGCTAAACTCACTCTCCTCTCACTAGGAACACTTTTCTAGTATCTATGCAATATTTCTTAATAAATATTTATACCTTAGAAAAAGACAGCTCTGGTATTAGCAGTAGAACATAATTGGAGTGAAAATTTGATGTCCTTTTCTGATTGTGTAGGTCAGGATTACCTTCTGACAGTAAAAAGCATGTTTGATATATATATAACATATATCCATAAGATATTTTTTAATTAGCTCATATTCTTTATTGTTTTCCTATTCTTGTCTTGAACTTTTCAGGCCTAGAGTTAGTTGAATCAACTTTCAACTTCATGATTCTGGTCTATAGAACTTAAAAATTGTGTGTATATATATATATATATATATGTATATATATATATATGGTGTTTGTTTTTCACTTTCTATATTTTTGTTTTGCCTACTGATTTTGCTAGATACTTTTGATCCTGTCAGGGCCTGAACTGCTGCTCTTGAAGGGCCTACTCTCTACTCTGTTTTCTGCAGGTGTGACCATTTTTTTTTTGTTTATCCACTGCTCCTGTCATCCACCTCCAGAATTTTTATTTCCTTCACAATATTGTACCACCATGTCCTTAAAATGTGCTTTGACTGAATTGTAAGCCCAGGAAACATTCAAATAGGTCTTATTCTGGGTCCTAATACCTGCCAGCTTTCTTTTGCCATGGCTTTACTTTGCATAGAAAACATCACAAAAAATATGTCAAGATTTGGCCAAATCATGACAGGTATTTCCATGTCTGTGTTTAAAATCTTTGTCTGAATTTTACAGTGCTTACATAAAAACAGCAGCCTTCATGCAGTCCAGACCCACAAAGAGCATGTCCAGGAACTTGCTTCAATAACCACTGCTAGGCAAGAAGGCCCAGGGCCAGGCCAGGACTCTGCCTGGCTCTGCTGCCAATCAGCCTGGAGTTCTTTTGCTGTATTCAGATGGAAATTGTGAATCAGCGAAGTGCAGTTCTGCTAGCAGTTCTGATGTTGCCAGGTAATTCTTGATGCCAGTAGTTGACACGGGCAGCCGCTGGTCACTGGCACTGCCAACCATCACTGTTAGATGCCAGCTTGCGCTGGACACTGTAGGTCAACTCTTCCAAATGCTGGTTTCTGCTGCTGGTTATTTTTGGATGTTAGTTTCTGAATCTCTTTGGTGTTAACAGCTTTGAGTACTGATTCATCTTTCTCTGGAAACCTATCACTCTGTCCACACTACTTAGGATAAAAAAAAAGTCCTAAATAGATTTACAGGATTCTTGGAGCCCACACTACCAGAGAAATAAATCATGATCAGTTTTACAGAATACCAAAGTGAATCTTTATTTTAATGGGGCCTGTGTTGCAGCACAGTGGGGCCAGTGTATAACATGGAGCCCTCCAAGACTAAAACCAGAGAAGTTCCTGGGAAGCGCTAACTAATGTAGCAGCTTGCAGGCCTGCATCAGTCAGCGTGAGGGCTGAAACAAGGCAATTTCCTGGGGAGTTTACTGTGACTGCTGATCAGATAAGAGGTCGAGATCCTTCCCTTCCTGATTTTAGCCATTTCAGGGTGTCCTCTCCACTCTTCGAAAGGCAATAGTATTAGTTTAAGTGGCCTGGAGGAGGGGAAGGACACCACTTTGCCTACTTGTATTCATGTTGGAGTGGAGCTGCCAGTGTGATAGCCAGGGAGGACCCTGAAACCAATGGCCCCAGTCTGTTAGCATGCAACAGTGAGCATAGGGAAGCAAGGGGAAGGTGCAGACAGATGCTGGCTAAGCCACACCCCTTCTCCAGACACACAATAGGGGAATGCCAGAGCTAGGGCCTTCACTATCCCAGTTGCAGTGTGCAATTCTCTTCCACAGTGGAGATCTATATGCAAGACTTATATTTGTCTTTACTCTTAATAATATTTTCAAATAATAAATTTGAATACAATTGCTATAGTGAAGGAGCATTGGTGAGAAACCAGCCAAGAATTCTGCTGGACAAAAATAATGATTCATCAAAAATCAAATCAAAGAATGGTAGACTCAGTGAGGTCACATTTCTATTAACTTAAATATAGATGAATACTGATTTTTGCTCAAAGAATAGTACTGCCCATGAGAATAAAATGGACTTGAGATCAATGCGTAATACTTTCCTTTTTGAAAAGAGCCATGAATGGGCTGTGTGGCGGTGCACATCTGTAATTCCAACTATTTGACAGGCTGCAGCAGGATTTCTAGTTTAAGGCTAGCCTGGCCACTTAGCAAGAACCTGTGTGTGCTAAAAACTAAAACTTAAACTTTAAGAAAGGGCTCAGGACGCAGCTCAGTGGTAAAGTGATTGCCTACTAGCTTGTATGGAATCCTGGGTTCAGTCCTCAGCAATGGAGAGGAATGCAATTTACTCAAATGTAAACATTTTCAGCCACTTCCCTCACTAACCTTTTGATCTTTTATTGTCCCCCACAGCAGCCATCACTCTTAGAAATACACATCTCTGAGTATGTTTGTGTATTTTATTTTTCTATTTCTCTTCTAGAATATAAGTGCAGTGAGGGAATCTATACTGCTCTCATTTATTGTTGGCTTCTTGACATCTAGAACAATTTGTAGTTTGAGCCAGGTTTAGCATTTATGGGCTCAGTGGCTACTGGAGACACCTTGGTGAGGGGATTTGGAGGAGTCAGATCACAGTAATCTCTACCCAGGAACTGTCACATTCTGAGCCCCATTGTGGTTAAGTATACAATATATGAACACATGATATAATTTTTGCCATGTATTATTTTGGGGGATAGGCTCAATTTCAACTGTTTGATTTATCTAAGCTGTCAATATTTTATTTCTACAACCACATTCATGCTTTTCTGATTATATATCTACTGGGAATACTCCAAACCAGGATGTAGAACTTTTTGTTTCTCACTCAACCCTTGCAAGAACCCAAGAGTACTATTAAGCTCCAATAGTTTACAAAATCTGTTGTGAATTCAGAATTTGAACCCCATATGCAAAACAAGACAGCCACATTCTCAGTCTCTGGAGCCCTGCTCCCTAGTCTCTTACTATTCTTTATGGTCAGATTTTTAGCTAAGAGGACATGAATATCATACTGATGCTTCTGTGCAGGCATGGCGTCAGAGAACTGACAGACCATCAGCTATTTACTGAGGTATGTAGTAGAAGGCCATTTTTAAGATTTAACAACTCATTAATCCTGCAACTTTAGAACAACCTGCTCCGTGTGCTGCCCAACAAATATTTTGTCTACTTGTGATCATTGGACAATAAAGAAACCATGTTCTGGTCATCTCTGCAACCCCTGTCCTGCCCACTCCCTGTGAGAACTGAGTGTCTCCTCTGTTCTGCAGGCTGCTCAGTCAACCCAGGCACTGTTCTTTGCTGAGTGCTAAGGACACTGGAAATAAGAGTTAGGTTTGCACAGATAGATTGATAAGCAGATGCTAAGCCGATGTGACACAGCTGCTACTGCTGAGCCAGGAAAAGCAGGTCAAGGTTATTAGGAGAAAGGGTGGCACTTGCCCATAGCTGTAAGCAAAAATATCCCCGTGTTCTGTTTTCTTTCCAGTCTCTCTTTAGATCTCTTCTTGTCCTCTTTTTGTTTCTTTTCTGTTTTCTACTCTCAGAAGATTGGGGCAAAAGGGACAGTGAAATAGCTAGACCTCTCTAAAGGAAAGACATTTATACATCAATGACTTTGTTCTCCTAATATTATACTCATTATTTGACCTTCCAGGGAGTGTCATGTTTTAAATATCAGATTTAAAGACTACCAGTAACCATTTGCCATTTATTATTTGATTCTGGTTCTTTATTTCTTAGACATGGTTTCACATCTAAAATATACTGAACATTTTGTACTAATGCATCAGATATGCATGGCATATTAGCATACATTCAATGTGACAGGGGAGTCTGGTTTCTGGTTTCCAGTTTTCATTGAATTGAGTTTATTGGTGGCTAAATTTGATTTTTCATCCAGAAGAAGCTGTTTTCCCTAAGGTCTTTTAAACCATTTCTATATAATTTTGAATTGAATTTGACTTAATTAGGTGAAGATGGCACATAAGACAAATCAACCTGAAAAACAAAGGCATTTTAAAATTATCACCTTCATTCTAATAGTACATCAATATCTACTGATAGATCTCAAAACCATGTCAACCTGACCACTGTCTGGTAGACCTGCTATGTTCCTGTTTGGCGGTTTTTCTATTGTGTCTGGTACTCTCCAAAAAACTTGGTTTTTTTTTAGGACTTCCTTTCATGTTCATCGCCATGCTAGGACCAAGTTTTATCCTCTCTGCCTGGAAATCTTCAGGCTCACCAAGTATTTGGAGCTCTTGGTTTCATTAGGTTTTATGCCTCTTTCCTTTCCAGTGCCTTTGGATATATTATGTGGAACATATAAAGAGCATTGAGCTTGACATCTTGGTTTACATTGAGCCCTGGCACTAATCAACAATGTGAGCTAGAAAAATACTCATCTTTCTAAGTTTCAGTTCCTTGTTTGTCAGAGAGAGGCAGCAATGATAATGTATCTAGCACGACAGGGTACAGAACCTAGCATGAGATACTGCAGTAAATAACAGCTATTCTCACAACATTGTTTCACTGAATCAGCAGTAGTGATCTAGACAATCATGTCCCTCGAGGTAGTAGAGAGTAAGTGGAGAAGAAATTAAAATGATTTTCCACCAAACTTTGTGAAACGTGAAAAATATGAAATTTATACAAAATTAAAGGAAAAGTTACCAGGAAGAAGAAATACCAGATTTTACAAATGTAAAAGACAGATCTGGGATAGAGCTATATAATTTTAGGTCATCTTGTAAAAGGAAATAAAAGTACTTGAGTTATGAGAGTAAAATAATTTAATGTACATTAATCATTTAGAAGGCAGAGGGAAAAATTCCAAAAGTTAAATATTGTCATCAATGGATAAGAGAACATAGCTTTTTTTCCTGGTGTCATGCCAGTGACTGTGGAGGAGGCCTCCTTGGGTTGAATTACTGTAACTCTGATTAGTATTTCTCAAGATTTTGAGAATGTTGTTATCCTGCTAGAACCATGACACATCTACTTATTTTTATTCCTTATGACTTAGTACAATGTTTGAGATATATATATATATATATATATATATATATATATATATGTTTTTGTAATAGGAATTGAACTCCTGACCTCATGCTTGCCAGGCAGGCACTATATTGCTGCACTATAGCCCTGGCTCCTCTTAGTGCAATGTTTGTCACAAACTTAGATGAATGACTAAGGAACAATGCACAAGTGAATAAAGATGTCACCCATCCCACCTAATTCTGTGGGTTATCTGGTTGGGACAGCAGCATTTTGTTGTGAAATGTAAGCTTTGTGTTTACTTTCCTCATCCACCTAGTCCCACCACATACTGCAACTCTAAACCAGGCACACCATTCTGTAAACTTTCTATAACCTAACTCATTCCAAAACACATTTCACTGGCTGCAGTCTAGAGCCACAATCTTTAGAGTTGACCAGAGTCACATAAGGAGTATGAGTGGAGTAACCTGGGGTGGCCACGGCTGATTGTCACCCACAAAGCAGGCTGTGCCATTCCTTGGCTTGAGTCACTCCTTCCAGTCCTTGCTCTGTCTTCATGTTGCTACGCTCTTTTGATGGTGTGCAATTTCTCTCTGGTAACCTTCTTACGCCCAGCAGTTATTAGGGTAACTTTCCATTTCAAGACCCTTGTCGTGGTCACATCCCGTCTCTAAGTCCTTTGTTAGTATTTACAGATTCCAGGAATCAGAATGTGGATATGGGGAGTTATTATTTTTAATGTTAATACAATAACACCAGTGTAATTTAAAGAAATAGTACATGCCAGACATTGTGCTTGGTACATCATGTACTTTCATTTTTGCTCTGCATGCATTTTATCCTACTTTCCTGGGAACTAAGTTTCAGAAGCTCCGAGTAACCTGTGTTTGGTCATTCAGACTGCTCCACCTATTTCCCCCACTCCTCTTTCCCTAAACCAATGCCCAAGTGAACTAATCACTTGTGCATTCAACCTAGAAGAGCACAGCAAACTGTCTCCCTTCCCTGATTTCATACTAAATTGATTTAAATAGTGCTTTCTGGCCCTTCCTTCTGTCATAAAGCTCCATGTGACTCTCTTACTCCTTCAAGGCTGATTCCCTGTCTATTTTGTCTTCTTTTCACTTGTGTGCAAATTTGTGTATCTGGAAGTGGGACACAGACCCATGCAGCTCAAACATGTCACAATTCATCTAGGGGACAACTGGGGATGCAGTAAGTTCCATTGGTATAATGGGGTCCAAAACTTTTGCGGACTCTTGACATCCAGATTTGGGGGACACAAGTGTCATGAGAACAGACTCTGAAGAGATATCTAATGCATTATTTCTAGTCTCAACCAGACACAGCAGGAGACTAGCTTTTCCCAGGATATTTTAGTGCTTCAGGTTCTGGTCCCAGCTGGAATTGAATTATGAAACAACTTCCAAGTAAACAGAGTGTAGTTAAAAAGTTTAGTTCAGTATTAAGTGTGTCCGTAAGTAAAGCTGACAGGACGGGGTGATGAGAAAGAGTGGAAGGAATATAGACATTTCCCCCCTTCAAATTAGATGTACACATTGGAGAGTCCTAAATGAGTCTACAGAATAGCTGCTCTGCCATTTCCAGTTATTGCAGAGGCAGGGCCAGCTCAGCTGTATTGTTGCTATACTAATGGGGTAGTTCAGCCATTTGGAGTTAATTGTTAATCAAGCCAGACAGTATTTGCAATAGTATTCTGAGAGGTAGAAAGACACAAAAAATTCCAACGTCTTCTTACCTTTGTCACCAAAATACTCTAAAAGTACTTAGAAAACGGCCACAGAAATGGCAGAGACTGGGCTATTATAAGAACAAAAATGTCTCTGTTTTTTCTTTTTTCTGATCATTTTATCTGTGAACCAAAATCAGCTGGAAAGGATCTGCTACATACTGGAAATTGCAAAGGCTGGCTTCCAGCAGCACCCTCTCTGTGACGCTCATTTTGCTATTAAAAGAAGCCACTTAACAAACCAATTGTCAACAGGGGGAGATGAAAACACAATAGTTAATCAGGTTTTACAAGGTCACACATGTAATTCAAATTGTAAAAGGACTCCATTAGTGCCTTCTTTCAGTTTTTCTTGAATGTAGTCTTTCTCCAAATTGAAGGCTTACTACTTTGGATCCCCCTATAAGATAGCAGTCAGTTAACAAAGGCTTGAAGTATTATTTTCCTTAGTAAGGGCCCCCTTCGGAGCCTATTAACACCCTTTTTTATAGCCAGCAGAGCAAGTAGCCACCTCCCGACATGTGTTGGCACTTTCTAAAAGGCTATTAATGCTCCATATTTCAGAGTATAACAAACCCAGGAAGGCTCACAAGAAACTCGGCAGGGGTAAAATAAAAACAGTGAGTAATTTACAGAACTTCTTGTCTCACCTAGGTGGTGTATGCTAAATGAGCACGAGAGAGAATTGGGACATTTTCCCCTGTGACTTTTGCAAGGATATGCAGGGGCCTAGGAACTTACAGGTAAAATGTAGAAAGTGATGTTTTGATCAAATATTTGTGTTAGAGGAAAAGAGCCTCCTGGTGGCTCCAATTCCTTATTTTGCCTTTACTCTTTGGAATAAATTTTCTATACACATATGTGTTTTTTTTTGTTTTGTTTTTTTTTTTGCCTTCTGAGAAACAAACGGAGGGCTTCATTTTATGTTTCCAGATCTAGAAAGTTTTGTTTTTTAATGGGATGAATTCTGAGACATTTTCTAGGAAAGTGATGGATGTGTTTAACTTGCTTTGGACACTAGATTGATAATAATGTATTTTCTTATATGTCCAAGATAAGGTTGAATGTGAAACTTGGAATTTCACCTTTATACATCTTTTCAGACTGGACAAGGCAATGACTGTGTTCTTAAAGACAGATGACATGGTTTCCCAAAGCAATGAAGGATCATCTTCCCATCCACCACTGACAGAGTGTCCTATTCTTTCTGTATCTGCAACATAGCTATTTGCCCCATTCCAGGTTTTCTTAGTGAGGTTCTTACTGAAAGGTACCCTCCCACCTTATGGGAGGTGCCATATGCTACTTCTACAGTTTTTCTGAGCTGGGTAAATAGCCAGAGAGGAAAGTAAGAAGTATTTTGAATTATGTAGGAAAATAGGATCATGTGATAGTTGCTAGACAATATTTCCTCAGGTAATTAGATTAATTGGCAAGGAGCAGGGATTTTTCATCCTATCCTGAATTCACTTTTCAATGTAACTTTAGGTGTTCTTACAATGATACCTACTGTGTGGATTCTGGGAAAACAGTATTGAGTAAAGTAGGTAAAATCTGCTTTTCTTATTATATGTGTGGGTGCATGTGTGTGAAAAAGTGAGAGAGTGAGAATAAGAAAGAAACAATAAATAAAATACAAATAATTTAAATTACATCATATTTAAGGTTATAAATCATTAATAATGAACTTCTTAGAGACTGAGTGCCTAAACTGCAACGAAACACTCGCTTATTAATGCCAACATTGCGATTAAACCCAACAATTCAGTGCTCCGCTGCTGGGGTGATGCTGGGGCAACTTGACTCTTGTGCGGACAGAGAGGCCTCTGTGAGCCTACTGCAGCAAGTGTGTCACAGTAATCTCCACCACTGTCACAAGTGCTAAGGAAGCAGTGAAGCAGGGGATGGGAGCACACATGGAGAGCAACTGGGGCTTTTAAACTAAGGAGCCAGGAAAATTTCATTGAGTAATTGATTTTGAGCAAAAACTTCGAAGACATAATCTTCCTGCTAAATTGGTAATTGATTAATGCAAATGATGATTCATATCAAATAATTTACCTTAGGGTAACTAAAGATATTTCATTGTAGTTCAAGGTAAATATAAGACAAGTATCCTAAGAAATGAATGAGCAAAGCAATAAGCCAGTTCGCTCATAGAATAGAAGTAAGCCAGGAGTTCTCTACTGTATTTTGTTAGGACAGGAAACACTGATTTAGAATCACTCAGTTCCCTACCATGCCTGCCATCCTGCATGATTCTGTAGCAAAATGCTTTCCAGAGGGCACTCTGATTAATGCTCGCTTTGTGACCAGAGGTTTTGGCTTTGTCTGCACTCTTACCCTATAGGGAAGGTTGGCCTGCAGGACTAGTGCCTGAGGACTTCATTGAGTGTTTGACCCTTTTAGAGCTTTACTGTCTGATAGAAAATGACTTGGAGAAACCCTAACCTTAAAAAAGAGTTTGAGCATGGGTGCCATGAAGACCCGTGCATTAACTTTCAGGAGTGAACACATGGTATTCTGTTGAATGGAGAGATCGTGATATAGTCAGCCATTCCTAGAGGGCACTGGGTTTGTTTGTAGTTTTTTCCCTTCTTACAGAGACATCATTTCTGAAGAGACCTTTTCTACTACAAAAATATTAAGATATTTATGCTTGATGCCAGTGATGCTTTGTTTATTCTCTTTTTACATTTTCTAATCATTTATGTTTTACTCTAACACGTTTATGTATTATTTCTAACCTTCAAGTATTTGTATAGTATTCAATAATTTCAAAGGTTATTAGATAATACTCACCTATACTTTTATGAATCATCTGGAGTTGGTTTTTTTTTAATTGGTACTGGGGATCAAACTCACAATCGCGTACTTGCAAGGCAGGCGCTTATGCCACTGAGCTAAATCCCCAGCCCCTGGAATTGATTTTGGAAATAGCAGTAGATTGGTACTTAACTTTATATTTTGTTAAATGTGAATGCTGTGTGTTAATTGGTTTTCTAAGCAATACTGATTGGATAATACTTAGTTCTCTTTCACTCATTAACTTGAAGTGCCTATCATTAAAATATATAAAATCCCTACATATTCTTATTTTTTTTCAATTTCCACGTATTCTAATATAAACAATACTTGTGCCCTCCGCACACTCTTTTAATCATAACAGACTTTGGAATGAAGCTGTAGCTCAGAGATAGAGCCCTTCCCCAGCATGTTTGAAGTCTTGAGTTTGATTATCAGCACTAGGCCCCCTAAGTGCTTTTGAAGTTTAGTATATGATAGGACAAATACTTTATTATTTTTTCTTTTCAAATTTTTCCTATTAAACATGTTCCTCTTTCCTGATGAAAATTTTAATTATTTTTCCTATAATGAAAAATAATTCTCTTTTGGATTTTAATGTAGATCATATTGAAATTGAAAATTGATCTAAAGTGTGTTTTAGTGATGTGGTGAATGCCTGTAATCCCAGCTATTTGGGAGGGTGGTGCAGGAGTATTCCAAGTTTAACTCAGCAGCGAGTAAGAGAGGTGAGACCAGCAGATCTGGGTGCAAGTGTATGAGTGTCATGTGAACGCAGCCTTTTTAAAGTGCTTTATGTCTTCAGACTTAACTATCATAATCACAATTCTACTAATCGTGCTGAAACAGTTGCAAGTAGGTGTTGGTGAATGAAAAATTTTTCACTTTGGACCATAAGAGATAAATGCTGAAGTTTTGGATCAACACCAGACTATTATACATGGTTTCAGAGACTGACTTTCACTCAGAGTGTAATATGCAGGCACTGTCTTCCTGGCTGTATCTGGTTCTCCTGCAGCTGGGAGAGCTGTGTCTTAAGGGAGTGGCAGCAGTGTGAAATGCAGCAGCCATAATGGGACATGTGTGGGTTGATTCCAAGTGATGGTCAGGTGTGAGAAACGGCCTGAAGGGCTCAGTGACCCATATTAAATACTAGCCTAGGGAAAGTTTGGGGAGTACAAAGAATGCCTGGGAGCTTCCTGAGGTATAACAGTGGGAGGAAATATTAAAAGGCAGTGAAAGCACCATTTGTGGTGCACATACCTATAGTCCACGCTACTTAAGAAGCCAAGGCATGCACCAAACTAAAGTCTAAATGGATCAAAGACCTAAACATTAAGACAGAAACACTGAATCTACTGAAACACAAGGTAGGTAGAAGTCTTGGAGACAGAGGGGTAGGCAGAGAATTCAAGAACAAAATGCAAACTTCACAGGAAACGCTTCAGAGAATCAACAACTGGGATCTCATATTATTGAAAAGTTTCTGCACTTCAAAAGAAAACACCAGCAGAGTGAAAAGAAAACCCACAGAATGGGAAAGAATTTTAGCCAGCAACCCCTCAAACAAAGGACTTATATCAAGAACATATAAAGAATTGAAAACCATCAACCCCCCCAAATTCAAAGACCCTATCCAAAAATGGGCATCTGAGATGAACACACAGTTCTCAGACAAAGATATACAATTGGCAAATAAACACATGAAGAAATGTTCACCATCACTGGTCATTCGAGAAATGAAAATTAAAACAACATTGAGATTTCACCTCACTTCGGAAAGAATAGCTGTCATCAAGAAATCAACTGATAACATACATTGGCGAGGCTGCGGGGAAAGAGGAACACTGCTCCACTGTTGGTGGGAGTGTAGACTGGTGCAACCACTATGGAAGTCAGTATGGAGAATTCTCGGAAGACTACGACTAGAAGCTCCATTCAACCCAGCTATTCCACTCCTGGGTATTTTCCCAGAAAAACTGAAAAGGTCATATCACAGTGATGTATGTGCACCCATGTTCATAGCAGCACAATTTGCATTAGCTAAATCTTGGAAACAACCAAGATGCACATAAACTTCAAAGTGGATGAAAAAGATGTGGTATTTTTATACAATGGAGTACTACTCAGCTATGAAGAATTATGATCTTGAGGCCTTCATAGGTAAATGGAGACAACTTGAAACTATCCTCATTAGTGAAATAAATAAGAACCATATTTATAAATATTGCATTGTGTCTCTAGTGTAAAAAGTATTAAGAAATGTTGTAATAAAACCCAAAATGTGTAATTGCTACTGTGAAAAAGAGAGGAAAAGAAAGTGCCTTAAAGGATATAAATGCATGTATGTTTAAGTGTGTAAGATGAATGACCATATTACTGTTTTTGTTAGATCATGGAGCAGAACTGATAACACTCTCATTGTTTCAATGTGTGCTTTGTATGTTTTAATTTTGTAACTTGAACAATTATTTCCAAGATAACAGTATATAAGTTATCAAGTAATGATTTCTTAGTGGTTTTTTGTTCTTTTCTTTTTTCCCTTGGAATTCCATATTGTTGCTACCCATTTTAATGTTTTGTTTTGTTTTTCTCTTTAAATAAAATTTTTACAAAAGAAATAAAGAAGAAGAAGAAGAAGAAGCCAAGGCAGGAGAAGCACAATTTTGAACCCATCCTGGGCAACAAAGTGAGATTCTGTGAAAAATAAAAACGGCTGGGTTTGTAGTTTGGTGGTAACATGCTTCTGGGTTCTATCCCTAGGACCACACATATGTACATACAAGAACATTCTGTAAAAATTAAGGCAGACCACGTGTGTCATTGTGAGTCATCTTTGTACTTCAGGTGGGAGGGCCCTCACGTCATGGATGACATGCACAATTAGTTCATTTTCAGATACCAGCTTTACATTGAGCCCTATGCATTCTCTTTGGAGAGCAGGGTTAAATTCCCTTCCTTGTTAGCGAAGGACACTGTTGCTCTCTTAGATCCCCTACTTATTGTCTGGCCCTGAAGAGTAGGCATCCAGCTGTCCTAGTGTGACTGATGCAGTGTGTCCTGACTGACTTTTTCTAACAGACATAGACAATGAGGGGAAGTGACACTGAATAGACAGATGAACTGAACTTTCTATGATAAAGCAAACAGAAAATAGTTACTGGCCATGACATTTAAAGCAAAAAAAATTATCGTAATATTATGGGACTTTCAATATTGGGAAAAATATTAAGAATTTTTATCATAAAAGTACACACAGAGGAAGAGAGAGTGGTAAAAAATTCTTTTCTTTTTAACTTTGCATTAGACATACCTGGTGGGAAACATTTATAAGGAACATATTTAAAGGTAGAATTTCTAAGTCCACAGAGAAGTCATTATCCAAAGGATAATGACTCTAGGCTTTCCTAGAAATTGACAAAATGTAACCCCTGCTACAATCAACCTCAGAGGAAGGCAGCAAGGAGCAAAAAGGTGGAAAAGCAGAGTCAACTTGGACAGAGGGCTCTGCTTAAATTTTTACCATTTTAAAGGCTTAATCGACAACTTTCTTTTCTTCAAAATGCTCAAAATGGTGTACCCACTTTATTTTGAGCATTTATATAAATCTCTGGGCAGTCAAGGAAACACTTGTTTTATAGCCAAAGGAAACACAAGATGATCTATGCAAGAGTCAGTGGTGGGCTTGGTACCCCACCTACTATAGTTAGGAAGAGCCATTGAGCAGATATATAAGGGGCTCAGAGTGGGGTTTAAGGAATCACTGGGATGCAGAGAAGTAAAGCACCTAAGCTTCGTGTGACACCTAAGAGCCAGGAACTTTGTACATATTATCTCCCTGAGATGTGGCTATCAGTGTCCCCACAGTATAGAAGAGAATGAGGCTCTGAGTTCTTCGTAACTAGCTAAGTCACTAACATGGTACAGGAAATCAGGAAGGAGCAGTCTCCCTGACAGAAGTGATTGTTGCTTCCATCACTCTAGACTGTTTTCCTACCTGACCTCTCTGCAGCCCCGAAACCCTGCTGTGTTCGTATTTGTGGGGCTGTTGTTCAAGTGTTTCTTGGCACAGGGCCCACATCTGTAGGTGAAGAAATTAGCACATCTCAAAATTCTCTGCTGGTCACAGGAGAGTATCAGTGTTTTATGTAATCCACCTCGTGTATTGGCTGACACCTTCCACTCCAAAACTCCCTTAACTGGTGTTTAGGTTTACATTGGCAGTATGATGACATTATTCTGTTGCAAAATTAAAATTGATTCTTCTGAGCTTTGTCAATCAAATCAAAGCTAATTTCAAATCCCGAGGCAAAGTGCCATTTATTCATTGTTTAAATAAATGAATTGGTATAACAGAAATATGTCATATTTACTGCTTATACTTCCACTGCCATCATGAAATCAGAGAGAAGGAAAGTAGTTTTATCCATCTTTACTCCTGGAATCCCATGACATTTCCTAAAGATAGATAATGTTGATTGAGAATTATTCAGCAGCTTTTGAACCAGGATGAATATGACTTAGAGGTCTGCATGTAGGATTCAGGAGTTGGATCCACAATGACACAAATGCAAGGTCAGACTATCCTAAAGCAAGAATAGAAGGCATTGTTTCACGCTGCCATTTGGGAATCTCACAGGAATGGTTATCTTCACTGTTTCTGAGTAAGATTTTTAGTTCTTTTAGTAGTAACGCTAAAGAAAAATCCATAAAACACCTGCTTATGTTTAAATCATACTTTATGTCTATATTGAAACTACTACACTGTATACTTTTTACGTACTACTTAAAGTCCAAAATTTGGAACTATTTTAGGGAAAATACTGGTGACAAATTTGCTTCTTTGGTTGCTTCAAAGGTCCATTCTACAGAAAGGGGAGAACTTCTCAGAGTCACTAATTTGTCTGTGTGGAAATTCTCAAAGATGACCTCCAGTAAAAACTACATTCATAGTATTGTACTTATGTAAATCTTGGTCATTATACATTAAGGAAATGTTATATACCTCCTCATTCCTTTTACTTAGATACTTTAAAATACTCTAGTTATCATCCAAATTAGTTTGTTTCATATTTAGGCTATCACTTTTTTTTTTTGAGGCAGCTTCCTTTGCTGTGGTTTCTAATTGTTAGGAAAAGAAATGAAGCCTTCTTATATTATGATGAGCCTTCTTATATTGGTTTCTAATTGTTAGGAAAAGAAATGAAGCCTTCTTATATTATGATGAGCAAGAAACTTTGTAGTTTCTTGCTCATCCTACCCACTGAACAGGATCAATTGCTTTCTCCTCCTTGAAAAGTTTCCATTCTAATTTGGAGCAATCTTTTTATTGGTTGCCTACATTGCTGTCAGCCTCCGATTTATTTTTATTGGACTTCAAGTCATTCGCAGAGATTGTTAATAGCTCAAGGCCCTTTCTTTCTTGGATTTCACACTTTGTTGGAGTATATCTTCAAATTACTTCCTCAGAAAAGGTATGCAGGAGGTAAACTTTCTATGCACTTTTGTATAAATGATGTCTTTATTTTCACATTTCATTTGATTGATAGTTTGAAGAAACATAGAATAATAAGTTCAAAATAACATTTCTTAAACCATTTGAAAGACCATCTACTTAAAGCCTCTTTCTGCCTGTGTTTTAGAGTACAACATTCTCTTTTTTCCTGCAAAATGTTACCAAATATTTTAAATTTTAAAAAATTATAGTGATCTCTTACCAAATTATTTTTTTTTTCTTTCTGGTCAGGAGTTTAGTATTTTTTGGAGAATTATTTTGGTCATATGTTTAGTTGTAGTGCTGAAAAGAGGATACAACTTTTGTATTCTTTCTTTCAATTTACAGTCATGAAACAAACAAAATCTTTGCCTTATCTTTCAAACTGCAGACACCTATGGACAAGAGTGAAACAGCTAGATTTATGGTGCATGCTCTACAATCAAATTATTCTGAATAGCTTGAAAGAACAGAGAAGTAGAACTGTGCCAGAACATATAAACAAATATTTAGGAATATCTCTTTAAAAGAGCTAAGCAATGGATAATAGTCACTTTGGAACTTAAAAGCTGAAAGGGATGGTCTCTAGTGTTTGATTGTAGCTCAGAAAGAATAACTTCAATGGTAAGAAACTTGTTTATAAGTTAAGTTTTTAGTCAGTACTATCACATGTATAATCTGTATATGGATATATATGTCACACACATACATGTACATAGATTAATATACACACGCATATATATGTATATATATACATATATATATATATATATGTATATATATACATATATTTTAAAATTTGAACCTCAACAAACTTCTATTGTACTTAGCTATTGTAAATAGTTCCATGATAAACGTGTGTTCAGATATCTACTATATGTGACTGATTCCTTTGGGAGTGGGGTATGAATGCTTCAACTCTTAGAAAAAAATTTTCTGGGACAAGATTGTGACATTCTAACTGCTTAGGTTTTTGCTTTAGTTTTGTGTTTTCAGATTCCATGGTACCTTGAGAAAAATCACACCTTCTGAAACTGTTTTGATCATGTAACTTTTTAGGTTGTCCATACTACTATTTAAAACCAGAGTTCTTTTAGCTATAACCTATGCACCCTTCAGCTTCTTTTCCCCCTCAAAACTACTTCAGAGAATTTTGGCCCTGAGATTATGTACACAGATGTATCATTGATATTAGCAAACCAGGCCACTAAGGAAAATAACTTTTCTCCGAATCTTTCACCAGTGGCTAAATCTTTTCTTTATTCCAGTGTCTTAAATGTTACTAGCTGACTTAAGAGGATTAGTCATTTGTATTTAAATATGTTAAATGTTCAAAGTTTCTGCCTTCCATTTGCCTTGGAGGCTTGGAGATATGATCTTAGAGGAAAGGAGACTGTGTTGTACAGAGACAGGCATGAAGTGCTAGAGACTCAGGGAGAGGGTGTGTAAGGCAGCAGTCTCCTCCCAGGGTTGTGTTGTAGGATAAAAGCTTTGACTTTGAAGAACTGCAGAATAAGTCTTCCTTCTTACTGGTTCTGGATACTTTCATCTTTTTTGTGATAAAGAGCAGCATGATAATTTTCCCCAAAGTTTATCTTCTGGGCCTGAAAACCTATAACCCCAATTCCCAGGGCATCACAGGCTCATGGGCCAACAGGTTCCAACCATGTCTTCCTGGAGAGTTCTCTCCACAGCTTCTTCACAGCAGGAGCCATATTTGATCAAGTGATGACTCACTGGACTGTGCATTCCAATTTCCCTGTAAGAAAGATAATGAGAAAAGGAAATGCCTGTAGGCAAGGAGAAAGGAGGTGGGTTTGGACTTCTTTCTGAAAATACGAGGTGATATTTATCTTTTAGACCAGTTTGATGCTGGCCAAGGGTGCCAAACTCTGTATCCTTGCTTCAGAACGTATGCTTTGTTATTCTTTTTTTTTTTAATTAGAATTAAAGAAGAGTTTTTGAGTGAGATGTATTTAGGTAGTTGTAAGTTGAGTGTGTTCCTGGGTTAACCTAGCTAACATGACCCTTTGAAGTACAGGGAATGTGGAATCAGACTCCTGTAAAAACACATGATAAATAACTCCTAAATGATTGAGTTATGAGTCTCTTGCAAGTTTTTTCCCTTGCTTTCTGTCATTTCTGGGTATTCTCTTTACTACATTAAAAATTTTTATCTAACCTACAGACAGTAAGAAAATTCACATTTGGATGAGGCATGAGGAATAATTTGGAGCTTTTCAACATGCAGAGTGAGTTTAAATAGAGTAAGATTGAAAAGGAAACAAACATTTACTGGACATATTTTATGAGCCAGGTATTGTTTAGGTGCTTCACTGTATTATCACACTTTGTGCTTTATTATACCAACAACAGTAGCAGCAGTAACATCACTTTGAGAAAATTATTAACATACATTATAGTTGAAGAACTAACTTGCAATGAACTGCAGTAATTTGCTCAATGTATCTCAGATTATAATTGCTTGTGTTCAAAGCCAAATTTTGTTACATCAAATCAGGAATCTTTCCATAATTCCATGGTATCTCTGAAAATGATGCCAAGTAGTCAATCTAGTCAGAAATATCTCTGCAGTTAATCTTCCACCTGTCTGAAGTTGCTTTCTCTAGGGTTACCAAAAGATAACACTTCTAGAAATTACAGAATTGTTATGCAACCCAGAACAAGCACAACATGGATATCATATTAATTCCCTTGCTGGATCTTTACTGCATTTCCCTGAAACACTCAATGTCAGAGCACAAAAGGGCTTTGGGAGCATTTAGCCTGGTCTCAGATTTTTAGAAATGATGAAAACTGATGGGTGGAGAGAAGCTGAGGAAACTTCTCGAGTTTACATTACTTGTATGGTATGTCTTACCAGAAACTGATGATGTGTAGAAATTACACAGAGAAAATGTAATTTAATAAGTGTAAGGGGCAGAAAAATTTAAAGCTTGGAGTGTTTGTTAGTGGGAATAACTTTAGTAAGTAGCACCCTGGAAAACCACAAATACCTATGAGGCTGCTGGTCTGGATGCTTGGACTAGAGGGAACTTGAGGAAATGACACATGCCAATTACAGAGGAGTGACATTTGCAACTTTGCCAAGAAACTTTCTTGTCAGAAAGCATAGGTGGTTAGAAATGTTAAGGAAGTCATAAGCCATTGTTATCGCTTTCTTGAAGAGAGAGAAGTGAGATTTCTTGAATCTCATTTCTCTCTGTATTTCACTCAGACTTAAAAGACAACTATCAATCAAACAATACTCTTAGAGAAAAGTTTATGTACCATTAGTAGGACCACAGTCCAAAGTGCCTGGCACCTGAAAAGGGATTGTTAGAAAGCAAAAACCTTGAAATGTGTACTACTGCTAGGAGAAAGGATTTTGAGAGTTTTACCATAAGGCAATGATAAATTTTGGGGAGATAGATAGGTTTAATGCAATTCAAACTCAATGTACTCATGTATTGAAACATCATGTCACACCATCAGTATGTACACTTTTATGAATTGTGTAAGTTTAATTTTAAAATTCCAAAGAGAATGAAACAAAGAAAAAAAAGAAAGAAAGAAAAGAAAAGAAACCAAGTACAAAAGGTTACATTGTAATGATGTCAAATATTTGGCACACTGGTACCCCTACTGGAAATCCACACTGACAACTTTCCTGACTCTGACAAATAAAGCTCTGGGAGACATGACAAGTCTATAAATGGGATGGTATGCTGGCTAGATGGTCAGGTTAGCAGTCATCTAAATGCAAGGAGGGCCTTTTCCCTTTGACTTTGGAGGAAGAAATGGAAAATAATAGTTCCTAAAAGAGGCAAATGCTACCCTGCCTTGCCTTTACCTAGGAAGTCATCCCCGCTGGCAAACTTGGCAGCTGTTCTGAGGAACGATCATGTGTCCAACTCTTCTCACTAGAAATGTAACAGTAACTGCATAACTTTGCCTGAGAAAAATCAAAGACCAAAGGAGCAATTAGAGTTTGGTAGGAACAAACATACAGCTAAGCCCATGTGAGGGTAATTTTTGTAAGGATGCCCTTGAGTCTTCTGGCTGTAGGTTCTGGAAGAAAACTGCAAACACTGGAAGGCACTGTAAAGGATCTGATGACCTGTGGTTAGGCCTGAGTATGTAACTGTGATTAGCCAAGAGCGCACATGGGAATCAAGAATCAGGAATGACATGTTCAAGTGCATCTACAGAACTGTAGCTTGGGTACTCACCAGAAAAAAGCAGAAGAGAGCAAAGGAAGACCTTGTTTCTATCACCCACTGGCTGCTTATTCTTGGAAAATCATGGAACATCCCTGGATGTCATCTTCCATTTTTATAAAAATAAAGCCTTCTACTGGGTTATTTTAAAGGTTCTTCTAGTTATAGCACTACTTAGTTCACTGAAATCCACATCCCAAGTCTTTGGAATATTTATGCCATGATTTTTTTTCTTATCTTTTACATGCTTGAATGTAATGAAGAGGGTTGACTTGTGTAGTTGATTGTGGGACACTTGCAAAGTGTGACAAGTCTTGGTTCTCTTCTTAAAAGATTAATAATTCAATGTTGGTAATGTCTTGAAATATATGTGAAATATAGTTCACAAAGAATAACCATTCACTCTGCTGAAGAGACAAGGGTTAAAAAAGAACATAAGGGACTACATGACTGTCACATTAAGAAATCTGAATTAGTAGGTAGGAGAGAATTAGAAAACAACTAAGGGATAAGCATTTGGATACTGTCTATAAATGCAAGTGGGATTCACAATGAGGGCTAACAACTCAGAGCAAGCTTGCTGGGAAAGGAGGGACTTGGCGGAAACTTGAAGGACTTGAGTTCGAATAGAGACAGACGAGAGACAAGGAAATGCCAGCTGGGAAGTAGTATAATAATTAACAGAAAAAATATTCATAGTTTTTCTCAAAAACACTGAGAGCTTCAGCTGTCCTCAGCCAAATGTTAACCCAGATGGTATATCCAAATTTCATAATTAACAGTTCACCCCGTCACCACAGGTGCTTTAGGAAAAGTCTCAAGTTATTTATTTGTGGGTCCACAGCAAAAGAAGAAAACCTCAATGTATGAGGAAGAAAGGAGAGGAAGCTGGGTGAAAGGGCGGTTTTCCAGTGTGGGTGAACTTGATTCATGTCTGTTTGTTAAGTGTTTCTGAAACTGCTTGTGGCTTTCATCTCTGTGTGCCGACAAGCTGCCTGTTTTATTGGGAGGCATGGAGAGAGTTAAATAGTTCAGCAAGGGCACAGTGTCTGGCACAGTTTTCCCTCGCTTTCTTCACAAAATGAGACCTAGGCAAAGAAAAATGGGGAACTACCAGTAGAAATTCACCATCTCTGTTGGAAAAGCAAGTGAGACTGAATCTTGTATCATTAATGGATATAGAAGTGAAATAAATAGAAGCAACATATTTAGGTATTTCCTAGATAAGAGGTTGGAACTATTCTAGGTTATACAAAAAGGGCTCCAGTCTCTAAACTCCCTTCTCATGGAATAGCCCCGTCTTCAGATGGACACTGATTGTTTCTATCTAAAAGTCACTGGGCAAGTTTGAAAAGCGATTAGAATATAATTTTTATAGTATTATTTTCCTTTTGTCCTTTCCCAACACCAATGAGGGCATGTTTAGCTTGTGTCATTCATTCTGCCCTTGGAGTCCTTCGTGTATAAATATTTCCCTTGTGAAGTAACATGGTGACATTGGGTCC
The DNA here is from genome assembly GCA_004027295.1 of Dolichotis patagonum. NCBI lineage: Eukaryota > Metazoa > Chordata > Mammalia > Rodentia > Caviidae > Dolichotis > Dolichotis patagonum. The sequence goes on from PVJX010008598.1 coordinate 37,622, forward strand.
AGGTGTTCAGTTTTCAGATGAAACTTCTTCAGATGTGTGGCATTAGGCTGGTTCTTGTGGATTCTGTAGGTCTCTTACAGGAACAGTGATACATATGTTGTTTTATTAAAACAAGAGGGCCACGTTTGATGTGCTGCAATATCTTGCAGTCCTCTTGTTTGCCAGCCCCTGCCACTTAGTTTTCATCATTGACATCAATTGTCCATAGCTGAGCCAAATGACCAGATGTAAGGAGGCTTGAACTCCTTCTGAGAGAAAATGAGATTAATTCTACAAGATGCATAGGTTAAAGCTTTTTCTTCTCTAAAACATCCAGCAAACTGAGCCTTACTTCTGTTAGAAAACTGATCTCCTAGTATTCATCAAATTTACTGATTTCTGCTCTTTCAGAATTTGTGTGCCTTTGTGAAAGGCAATAAAATAAATTAATACTTGACTAAAAAAGTAAGCAGAAAAGCAGAATTTGAACTCTATAGTTTCATCCCCCTCCAAAATTCACCTGCCTCAGGCATTGTAGAATGGTTACCAGCATTCTTGTTTTTCATCCCCTGGATGTCAGTGTCATCTAACCAGGCATTAAATCCAGATGTATCTAAAGACATCACCAAATGTCCACCAAGGGATGGGGCTAAAATCATTCCAAGTGAGAACCACCAGAAAAAACTCATGTCATTCTCACAAGAAATCTGTGAAGTGAAAACTATTGCTATTAGTTATATCTGAAAAAGGAGGAAATAAGATAAGTGACTCACTCAAAGTCAGAGTGAGGAAGTAGAACAACCTGAATATTCTGGCTATAGAGACCCTTATCAACCCACTGCTTACTATGGCACTGAGGGTGAGACCTGTAAATGAGAAAGATATTTTAAAACTGTGTGCAAAAGTTGAAGCTATGAGTCATCTAGGAAATTTATTGAGAAAAGCAAAGGTCCCACTGTGGAACTTGGAGAACACATCCATCTAAAAAGAAGGTGAAAACTGAAGGAGGTTAAGCAGAGGTGGCTACAGGTTAAAACAGATATTTTTCAATAGAAAGACAATGTTCAAATAGGGAGAGGAACTGGGAGGTGGGAAGGGGCGAGAAAGGAAGAGAAAAGAGAATAGAAAGAAAAATGGAAACAAAGCTTTTGTAAAGAAGGAGGAAAAGAGGGTTTGAAGGGAGGGGAGGGAAATGGGAAAACAAAAAAGAATCAAGAGATATCATATACAGGTACAAATTCCCTGTGATGAATGATATCATAATATATATCTGAAATATATGAATAAATTAATAATAATAATAATAATAACAATCCCCAGCAGTGACATGGGCAAAGCCTTCCAGGGAGAAGATGTTTGTCAGTAGAAAGGAGACTGAGGAAAACGATGTGGAGTGGTTCTTAGATTTAGCAAAAAGCACATCTCCATGCTAATGAGATTTCTGAGCTGATTTCAGGGTTGGGGCAGGAAAGAAAGCCAGATAACAAGGCCTCAGAGATGGGCATTTGTATCCAGGACCAGACTATTCATTCAAGATACTTGACTTGAAGCAGGTTCATGTACTTTCTTAAGGCGATAAAAGCTGAGGCCATCTGTCAGCTGTCCTGTCCACAGCGGAGGAAGTTCATCAGAGGACACAAGAAAGGTGCAAACATTACCTTTGTACTTGATAAGTAAATTCTTCTGTGGAGTCATTTCCCTCTCTCCGGAAGTGTGGTTTCAGATGAACTCTGTGCAAGCTGAGGAAAGAACCCGTCTCACCTTAATCCTTTGATTTCTTAACGATTTCATCTTGCCCAGCTTCTGTCATGTCAGAGATTGGAGAGGGCTTTGTTCAGGAGCATGTGAGGGTCTTTAACCCCTCTTCACTCAGCAGAAACAATGGTCTCTAATGGGCAATTGCTCAAGGCTGAAGTGCTTCCTAGAGGTGGCCTCCAAACTTGGCTGATTATTGAAATTACCTGGGAAAGTTTTTAAAACACAGATTCTTGGCACTCACTTTGGGAATTCTAACTCAGCAGGCCTGGCGTGCCAGGACACTAGTATATATATATATAGTCCTCTGAGTGATTCAGAGAAGATAAAAGCATTCTCTCTCACAGCAATTTTGAAAGATTTTATTTATTTATTTATTTATTTATTTCTATAGGGAATTAAACTCAGGGCCTTACACTTGCCAGGCAGATGCTGTGCCACTCAGTTATATCTCTGTCTGGAAAGATTTTCTGGAAAATATCAGACACTAAGTATATTAAGCCTTATGGATTATTCTTTGCCTTTTGCAGTGATTCTACCACTATATTGTGAAAACTGTCACAGAGTACATAACTGCACATAGGAAGGCTAAGCTCATAAAAAATTAGAATTTTGTGTCACAAAATTTTTTTTCATTTTTCCCCAAAACATTTATGGAAACAATTCTTAGATACAGGCCATACAAAAATATGCCATGGTCTCTGGCCAGTGGATCGTGTTGGGGCAAACCTTAATCTATTATACTTGGATGCTTAATGGCAAATATTGATTACATGCTGACCAACATTGCTTGGAATATGGATGTGGAATCCTAACTTCAACATTTTGCAGTTCTGTGCACTTGGGAAAGTTAACTAACCTCTCTGGGCCTTTGAGGGCTTATCTGTAAATGAGACAGTTCTATTTCTGGAGTTGTGAAGATTACATGAGATTGTATGTATAGGTCCCAGAATGGTGCATTGGTTGATAATTTTAAGTGCTGAGTAGGTGTCAACATTTATATTATTACAGAGAACTGTGTGCTACAGGTATTGAGCATACAGGTAAAACCAACTCTTCAAAGAATTCATGCATTAACCATTAGGGCAACACATGCATGCAAACATTTCTTTTATAACAGAACATAATTTCCATTGGAACTAATATTCCATAAACACTATACCTGTAGTCACTGATAGAGATGTTAGAGGGCAAGCAGGTCTAAAACTTGAATTTGCATCCTTGTGTTTCTCTGTGCTTCCACTGAAAGCATACATAAGTCTATTACATATGTTTTATAGAGCTTATCAGGTGCAATATTTCCTACTGTAGACATAAAAGTACTTGAGTAAGAGCTGTAGCTCTAGACACCACAGTCTTCTTTAATTGACACTCATGTCTAATTCATTGTGAACTATCAAGGAAGTGAATAAAAAGCCTGTCCTTGGGATATGACTGTTTCTACTTCCAGGCTTCCATGAGTCACTGAAAACAGAAATAGAGGGTGAAAACAGTTTTTAATTAATTAGATTGTTTTTCACTCCTGCATGGTGTCTTATATATGCGTATATATAATGATATATGCATTGATATATAGCACGTATTTTTAAAAAGACCCTGGGATTACTCTGTATTTCAAAACTTTTTGTTCAGTTTCACAATTTTACGTATATATCATCAAGCCATTAAGCATTATTCAACAGTATCCCTGTAAAATTATTCTCTATAGCAGTGTAACAACAAAAGTATTTGAGTATTCATGAAGTGTGCCCTCATAGAGTATCATAAAAAATATAAATGAAACTGCATAGTGAGATGGTTCTTGTGCATATGAGAAGGGGACCAAGAGGGGGAGGGTAGAGAGGGGATTGGAATGGGAGTTTTTAAAAAAAGAAATTGCGGAGGGTTGCTGGGAAGATGGCAGATCAGTAAGCAGCAAAATAGGGAGCCTCTCTGAGACAAATAGCTCAGATGCTGGAGTAAAACATCTTGGAGAAGACCAGATGGAGGGAGATGGATCCTCTTGACCCAATAAGAAACTAAAGGGAAAGAAAAAAAGAAAGAAAAAAAAAGAAAAGAAAATCATGGATGGAAGGCTATAGCTAGACTTGCTCACACTGGAACCGGTCCCACTGTGTAAAAAATGCCACTGGAATCTGAAAAGGCACAGTTGCAGTGAAGTTGGGGCTTGGTGAGCCTGTGGGCCTCAGTGGGAGGAAGCGGTTGTGGAGGGGAGTGGCAGAGCAGAGAGCAGCGCTTGGCTCTGAGATCTGTATCGGTTCAAAGTAAATGCGAGGAACTTAGTCCTCCTGCAGGAGTGGGCAACTGGCCCGGTGACATTTTAGAGTCAGGCAGGATAAGCCCGGAACCAGAAATGCAATGGCTTCAGTCAGCCACTCCTAGTGCAGAGCAGATTGGTGAGAATTGCTTGGACTGAGTCCTCCTCTGGGCACGATCCAATAGCAAAGGACGAGGTCTCCCTGAAAGTATCCCTAACCGGCCCTGTCTGCACAGCACACACTAATGTGGTGAAAACTCCCAGATTTTGACCAGCTCAGAAGGGAGGGGCCAGCCTGTCCCACCCTTGCTTGTACTTTAGTGGTCATCAGCAGACTGGGGAGGGCAGCAATCCCTAGCCAACACACTTCGGAGTAATCGTGCCTAATACAGGAAGTGCCTGGGACCCCCATTGTCCACCCATGTGGAATAAATAAGAAAATGACAAGAGGAAGAAACAAAAGGATATCTCCAGCCCCCAGCACAAACACTACTGGCGCAAGGGAGGTAAACACTAAAGAGACCAAGAGTTGCACACCTGCGGTGTCTGAAAAAGCAGCATCTGGCATAAAGAATTATCTTTGTGACTTTATAAAAGAACTAAAAACATAAATTCTAATACACGTAAAGGGAGATATAAGAAAAATAATAAAAGAAATGCTAAGTACCTCTCAAGAAGACACAGATGGAAAAATGGAGGGGCTAGAAAAATGAGAGAAGCCTTCAATGAAGAATATAAAAAAAATCTAGAATACATGAAACAGATTGAAAGAGACTACCAGGAAATTAAAACTCCATTGAAATCTGGCAAAACTACTTGAAAGAAACTAAAGATAGGTTATCAAACCTTAAAGACAGGTTTGCAATGTGTGATCATGAAAGGAAAGATCTCTTAAAAATAACAAGGAACCAATAATTAACAATACAGAGGCTAGAAGATGACAAGAGGATCTATAACTTAAAAATAAAAAATGTGAGTAAAGAAGCAGGGGTCAACACAAATGAAATACATAGTCTATTTACAGAAATAATTAAAGAAAACTTCCCATGCATAGGAAAAGGAAATTATATCCAGATATATGAGGCATACAGAACTCCAATCAGCTATAACCAAAATAGATCTACACCCAGACATATAGTAATTAAGATCCCAGAAATTCAACACAAGAACAGAGTATTAAAAGCTGTCAGAAAAAAGGAACAGACCAACTATGAAGGAAAACCCATGATAATCACAGCAGACTTCTCAACACAAACCATCAAATCAAGTAGAGCTTGGAGCAAAGTAATCCAAGTCCCGAAAGAAAATAACCTCCAACCCAGATTGATGTACTCGGCAAAACTGTCTCTCAAAATTAATGGAGAAACAAGGTACTTCCATGACAAAGAGGAACTGGGGGAGTTTGTGACCACCAATCCAACCCTACAAAAAATACTGAAGGGCATTCTAGAGAGAGAGAGAAAAATGACCATAGTTTCAACAACAGTGACAGAGGGGACTCACTGAATGTGGTAGACAGTGGAATGAAAGGAAAAAGTAGACAACCAATGAGAGAAAAACAGCATGCCAGAGATGAGGCAGAGAAGGTTGGCCATAATCGCTAACATGGATAACCTTGATACACTAATAAAAAGAAACACAGGCAGAATGGATCAGGAGATAGGATCCATCAAGATGCTCTATATAAGAAATATATTTACCCTGAAAGACTGTTTATGGACTGAAAGTTAAAGATGAGAAAATAATGCTCTATGTGACAGGGAACCAGAAAAAAGTGAGGGTAGCTTGCCCATCAGCAGCAGATTGGTTGGAAAGACATAACACTTTTATATACAATGGAGAACTACTCAGCTATAAAGAAGTAAAACCCTGAGGCTCTTGTAGGTAAATGGATATGACTTGAGACCAAGCTTAGGGGTAAAAATGTTCACAACAATTTAGGAGATTACTTTCCTAATCTAAAAATTAGCTTACTTCCCTAATGTAAAAACTAAAGGAGCTAGTGGAATACAAAATGTAAAATGCACCCAGAGAAAGTGAAAGTGGAGGAATTGCCTAAATAGGCAGAGGACATTGGTAATCTTGTATCATGATCTGAAATCCATATTGCTTTCATCGCTCTGTTTAGTTTGGTTATATTCTGTTCCAGTTTGTCTGCCTGTACTAGATTTGAGGGCATGGACAACTATTCCAAAGACAGCAGAATATACTATGGTAACCATTTTTAATTTCCTATTAACTTAATCTGAAACCCTATATTGCTTTCACTGTCTTGTTTTGACTGATTTTATTTGAATCTGGTTTGTTTAATCACCATCTTGTCTTGACTTATTTTATTCAAATCTGTTATGTTTGATAGTATCAAGTCTGAAAGTATAGGCAACTACTGTGAAGACAATAAGATTCATTACAATACCCATTCTGGTTTGACTGTTATCCTCTTTTGAAGTTCTATAATGTCTCCAATATTTTGTTTTTATTGATTTTGTTCTGTACTGCTAAATTCAATTTCATTGTACCTGATGATATAGGCAATTCTATTGAAGATAACAAGATACATCATTGTAACCATGGTAGATCATCTTGTATTGTGGTTTTAAATTATGTACTATGTCCATCCTTTTGTTTTGAATGACCCCATTTTTTTTGTTCTCATTTGGTTTTATTCTTTTCAAAATAAAAATTTTAAAAAAGAAATTGCAACGTGTTAGGTACATGCACCCATTTCTTACAAGACATGTGTTAAGTGTGTGCTACAATCATGTACAAAGAAATAAAGAGAGGCAAAAAGAAGAGACTCAAGAGATGGAGGGATAGGGAGGTGATGACAGCATAGAGGAAGGGAATAAAAATGATTTAAGATATGTTTTGGACAAGTACCAACTCCTCATGATGAATATAGTCATTATGCACAACAGACATGTAGTAGTAAAATAATAATACAATAAAGAAAAGTTTTTAAAAAGTTCTGGAAGAGTGCAGTTGATATCTAGTGTCAGGATCTGTTGTGTTTTTGACCAAGCTACACTGGGAGGGCACAAGCCATGCAGAGAGGTCTGGAGCTGGGCCATTTCTGCCTGATGTGGACTCCTCCACTGGACACGCACATGTGTTCTTGTGTTCCTACCTGAGCCAATGGGCTTCCTCAGATCTATCTGACAGTTGAGTTTCTTCTTATACCACCTGTCTTCCTTCTTTCTCAGGTGTAAATCTGGAATGTGAAGGCTTTCCTTATTTCCTTTTCATTCCTTTTTCATTTATTTTTTTGTAATTTTTTTGCAACAACTCTTTCACTTCTAATTTTATTTTTTTCCCAGAATCTCAAATCTATTTAAGAATAGAATACAAATCTCTGCCCATTCCTGCTGTTAGCTGCACAATACCCTCTTCAAAGGCAATCCTTGCTATTACTTTTATGTGTATCTCAAAGTTCTTTATTCATATAGGAGCACTGAATATATTTCTTCCTTTTTTTAAATCTTTCTCTCCTGTACTTTTCTTCACCTTTTCTGTCTGTTTCCTAAAAGGACTTGTTGCATATGAATTAGATAGTCTGAATTATTGTTTTCCTTTTTTTTTTTTTTTTTTACAAAATGTATCTAAAGGGCGGTTTTACTTTATCAGTATATTCTGAATTATCCTGGGTTTTTTTGTCTGTATAGTATTAAATACATATAATTAGTGTAACATTATTAAGACAGGTTGTATAAGAAGAAACTCATATGTCAACTTACATTATTAAGATGATCATTTAATATAAATAAGGGTACGATGTCATTTGATAGTAAACATAACCAGAAACATTCATTTACTCAGTGTATATTTACTACCAGTACACAGACATTCTGATGGAATTCCTCCATTATAGATATGATTTGGTTACAAATAAAGACAGGTGGCCAAACAAGGTACTTTAGTTTACTCAACTGTAAGGTGAGAATATTAATAGTAATTGCTTGACATAGTTTTGAGAAAATTAAATGATTTAATTAATATAGAATTCTTCAAAGACTACCTAGCATAATAAGCAGTCTATAAATAGTGGGCACCATCATTATGGTAATACACATTTGCCTATAATTAGTATTGTTGTTTGAATTTACATATATAGGAATTATTATTTAAAATATTAATTCAAATAAAAATAAGCAACCGCAGAAAAATAAAACATGAACATCTTAAGATATGAAAGTAGTGTTAAGAAATAGCTACACCATGAATCAAAATTATCAAGTCAAAAAACATAAAACAATGGTAATAACATACTATTTTCAAAGCATATCAATATATTAATAAAATTATATTTGGCCAGAGTATGTTATTAAGATTCATAAATTTGATGTATGTGACTGTCTCATTCTTTGGGAAAATCTGCAAAATTCTGAACCAAACTGTATGGATTAAAAACTAGTGGTCAACTTAATGCTACCTAAATTAAATCAGCATGGTGCTGAGCGTAGGTGTTCCATCTCATGAAATTTGCCAACATAAACAGAGACATGGAGAAGACGAGTTAGGCATTGTGGGTTCTCCTACATGTTGCTGTTTGAGCCATTGGTTCACCTGGAGGAGCTCATCATGACTAGCTTTCCCAGTTTGAGTTCGACCATTGTCATTAGAGGAGCTCACAACCTTGTTGGTGAGAGTGGCTGTGGTTCACTTTGGGGAGCTCTGGTCCTTACATTGAGCATCGCTTCCTGGCTGCAGAGAGGAATCTAATCTCCAGGACAAACTTGTCATTCTGGCTTCCTGGCATGTACTTGACTATTCTTGTCGTCAGAGGACTTTGGGACCTCTGTGTGCCTGAAGATGGCTGTGGTGCTTTTCAGAACAGCTCTGGTCATAATAAGAGTGTGACTTTTTGGTTCTAGTATAAAACCCTCAACCTACTAGCACAATTCCTTCACCTCAGTGGCATAGACTTTTTAGCTTCTACCATTGACCCTTGGACCTTCCCAGCACATATCCATGAGTCCTGTCTTGGGGTCTAGACCATCTGATGGACTCGTGGGAGACACTGTCATGGGCTCTAGGTCTTCATCTGGACTCATGCAGGACATTGCTGTGGGATCCAGGCCCTTGGCTGTATATTCTATGTCTTTAGTGTTGTGAACAGATTTCCTGTACTTCTTCTGTTAACTCTGGGTGACCATCATAAAATAATAGTGTAAATTCTGTATCCTAATTCGAATTGTTCTCCTCACAAACCTGACTAAAACACATATAAAATGTGTCATAGATTTATCTTATTGTAGTCTCTTTCATTGTGTCTCCTTACCCATTTCCTACTCAGGTCTATAGTAGAGTTACTTATCTTGCCTCCTCAGCTGCCCACATCTATCATCTCTTCCCTAAATCATGGGGTTTTGCAACAAACAATACAATTTTTCAAACAATTTTCTTCTTCTATTGGGAGAAAGTAATCAGATATATTAGTTCACAATATACCTTACGTTTATAACTGTTTATATTTGAAGTGGATGTTCAGGTCAGATGGAATTACTCCCATTTAGTGTGAAACACAGAATTCTGAAGTTTGTTTGTATAACATGTTTGTATGGTCATCCTTTCTCTTCCAATCTTTAATCTAGTCAATTCTAGCTGTTAATATCACTTACATTTACTCCATTTTTTTCTACAGCTCTATTACCATAATCTTAATGTTATTAAATTTTCATTTGGATAAATGCTCTACTCAATCTCCTAAAATAAAATTTAAAAAATCTAAGTCAGCCCTTCTTAAATGCTGCTGGTAGTCTTGTTGTGGATCAAGACATTTTCTGAATTCAGATGAAAATCATGACCTGGCTAAGTGTAGCTCTGCTAGCAATCTTGATGGCACCACCAATCCTGGTGATACCTATGTCAATGGCTGACATAGCTGGACACCCTAAGTTGACTTTCCTGGGCATCAGATCTCTGCTACTGCTGACTGTCTCTGTTTGATGCCAGCTAATGCTGGACACTGTAGATTGACTCTGCCAGGTGCAACGTCACTGTTGCTGTTCTTTGTTAGCTGTTGTTCTTCATTGACTGCTGTTCTCTGAAGCTTTTTGGTATTCATTGCTTTGTATATTCACTCTGCCCCCACTACTCTGCATAAAATAGTGTCTGGAAAGTGCTGTGTATTTAGCAACCTACACACCTGATTCAGTGAGGGTGAGGGCCAAAATGATGCAATTTTTGGAAGATTTGTTGTGAATGCTGGGTATGCAAATAAGGGTCCCAGATTCTTTCCCTTCTGGGAAAATGACCCCAGGTGATCTTTCTGTTCCCCAGAATGCAACAGTATTGACTGAAATGGCTAGAGAGAAGACGGGGTACCATACAGTCTTGCTGCACTAATATTGGATGGGAAAATGGTACTTTAATATACAGGGAAGATATAGACAGCCAGGAAGGTCCCTGAAGCAAACAGTTACCATCCTTTTGGGTGCAAAGGTGAGCAAAAGGGAAGCAAGTGTGGTGAGTGACAGCTATCAGATAATCCAACACCCATAGCCTGTGCAGAGACAAATAAGAAAGACAAAAGTTGCCATTTAGTGTGGCGTAAACATGTATTCATGCTCTAGTGCTTTTTTGCTTCTGTGGCTTCACTCATTCTCACTTCTTAATCCTGCTCTATACATTTCTGTATCTCTGCTTTGCAAAAATTTAGGTGGATATTGGATTTTTAAAAATTTTGTCTCTATATTTGATGATCATCCCTAGATTTTTTTTTAAATTTGTCTGCTGTAAAACTTGTTTCTTTCATTGTGTCTCCTTACCCATTTCTGTCCTCATTTTATACACATATAGACACTTAATGCCATGCATTTTATTTCACTTTATCATTGTCTGTTATCTTCTCTTTAATGCCCCTAATTTAAAAATCTTACTTTGAATTTGTTATCTTTTGATATTGTATGTACCTTCGGAAAATTTCGAAGTCCATTTCTGGAACAAGACAAGCTTTAAGTATCTATCTATCTATCTATCTATCTAAAGATAAATAAATAAATAAATAAATAATAAATGCACCTACTTACCCTTCCATAACTAGTATAAATATCACTTCTTTGCCCTTTGGGATAATGTCTTCCTCCTGGGTTCCCTACTTTTCTGACTTCATGATTCCATGTCATCTTGATACAATAACTATTGTCCTCCAATAACACTATTTTGCAAATGTGTGTGTTTTTCTACTTCATTGTACTCTTCCATAGGGGAACAGTGTCTTTTATTACTATATTTCCAGCTTTGAAGACAGGGTTTGTATAGGCTGAGTGTTTGGTAAACAGTTTATTGAATAAATGTGTAAACAGATGTACAAGACAAAGAATGCAGACTTGACTAGGACAACTTACTTCTAAACACATGTTAGAGAATATGGTGAGATTTGTAAACATTAAAATGCTATCTCTTAGATCATTTTCTTAGGAAATATGTAGAAAAAAGCCTTTGATTGGTACTTCTATCCTGATATTTTCAAGACAGCATTTTGAGGTCAACCATGGTGTGTTTGTGACAAGAATTACAACATCACAAAGATGTTTTATTCCAGTTGGTTTCACAGCTTTCCCTGAGCAATAACATATCTCAGTGCTGGTGGAAAATGATATGCACTCTGAGCTGGCACTGCAAGATAGAAAAGGGAAAGGTATGAAAGAAAGTGGCCTATACTACAAAACTCATACCACACCTGCCCATTGCTTAGTTCTCTACTGTTAGATTTGGGGAAAGAGGTGGCTTGCAATCTCTGTCCTAGTCCAGCTGAAGCTCCCAGGAGCTACCAGGCATGGTGCTCTGTCCGCTGCTGACAGCTGCAAGTTGTCCCATTGGTAATAAGTTTCCTACGATTTCTTAACTGAGTGTTTTCATTAGCTCCAGTTGCCTTTAATCAGTCTTCCGGGTTTCTTCTCTGAAGAGCTCAAGAAAAACGTTATATTTTTTTCTCTCTGCTTTTTTTTTTGGTGAAACCCAAATATCAGAAATTTTTGTTTAGTGCATGGTGATAGACATGGTCTTGTTTTAGTCTTTGGCATGTAGAAAGCAGTTTTTTTAAAAAGCACTATTCATTAAAGAGGCTATCTTTCTTCCAGTGAGTATGTTTGGCCCCTTTGTCAAAGATGAGATGACTGAGTACATTCAAAGTTGTGTCTGCATCTTCTAATCTATTCCACAGATCCTCAAATCTGTTTTTTTTTGCTGGTATCATGCTGATTTTATCATAGTAGTTTTGTAGTATAATTTTAAGTCAGGGATTGTGATGACCCCTGTCTTGCCTTTGTTGCCAAGAATTACTTTTGCTTCTGTAGGTCTTATGTGTTTCCAAATGAATCATAGGAATGTTTTTTCTAGTTCTGTGAAGTATGCTAATGATATTTTTCTCAGGATTGACTTAAATCTGTATAACAATTTTGGAAGTATGGTCATTTTCATTATATTGTTTCTTCTTATCCATGAGTGAGGAGTATCTTTCCATCTTCTGATAGCCTCTTCAATCTCCTTTTTCTGAGCACTGTAACTTTTGACATATAGATCTTTAATTTTGCTTAGATTGATTCCTAAGTATTTCATTTTTTGGAGACTATTGTGAAGGGTGTGGTTTCCCTCATTGCTCTCAGCAAATTTATTGTGTACGGGAATAGCACTATGTTTTCAAAGTGCACCCATTTTCCTACAAATAGTTAAAAATCTTTCTTTCTTTCTTTCTTTCTTTCTTTCTTTCTTTCTTTCCTTCTTTCTTTCTTTCATTTTATGTTGGGAATCAAACTCACAACCTCATGCTTGCCAGGAAGTCACTGTGCCACTGAGCTCTATCCTTGACTAAAATATAGCTTTCTTTATAGCACAATAATATTCCACTGTGTTCCAGCATGATTTTATTTTTATCAATTCCTCTGTTAATGAACATATAGTCTGCTGCTAAGATTTGGCTTTTAGAAATTGTGTTGCTATAAGCATTGATATGCATGTATTCATTTAATGTGATGTTTGTAACTCTTTTGGGATAATACCTAGAAGAGGAATAGTGAGGTGAGATGGAATTAATATTTGTTGTTTTTTTGAGGAATCTCCATACTGATTTCCAAAATTGGTGTACTAGTTTACATTACCAGCAATAAGACATGAAGTTACCTTTTTCACCACAGTTTCACCGCTATTTATTATTTGATTTCTTGATGTATGCCATTCTTTCTGGAGTAAGATGAAGTCTCAATGTTGTTTTAATTTACATTTTTCTAATGGCCAATGATGGTGAATATTTCTATCATGTATTTATGGGCTATTTTTGTTTTTTCTGTAAATTTTCTATTCATTTTATTTGACCATATTTTTAATTTGATACTCTATTTTGGTAGGTCTGATTTCTTTAGTTCATTATATATTCTAGGTAATAGTTCTGTGTCCAAGGTATAACTGGCAAAAAATTTTTTCCCATTCGTAGATTGTCTCTTTAATTAGTTGTTTCCTGTGCTGTGAAGAAGCTTTTAAGTTTGATATACTTCTATTTTTTTTTTTTTTATCTTTTTGGGACAGGGTTTCACTATGCAGTTCAGCCTGGCCTTGAGCTCGCTTTGTAGCGCAGGCTGGTCTCAAACTTGCAATGATCCTCTTGCCGCAGCCTCCCAAGTGCTTGGATTACAAGGGTGCACACCACGCCTGACATGATTGTTCTTGATGTTATTTTTTCTATTCAGAAAGTACTCACCTGGGCCTATGACTTAGGGTTTTACCTATCTTCTCTTCCAGCAAGTTAAGTGTTTCTGCCTCCACATTTAGGTCTTTGGTTTATTTTTATTTTAGTGTGGTACATAGCAAGTGATACAGGTCTAACTGCAGTCCTCTGCAGGTGGATAACCAGTTTTCTCAGCCAACTTTACCAAAGAGGCTCTTTCCTCCAGCATATTATCTTGGCCTGTGTGTCAAAGATCAAGTGGCTAAAGGTGCCTGGAGTTATTTCTGCAAACTCTCTTCTGTTACATTGATCTATGTTTCTGTTTTTGTGGCAGTACCATGCTGTCTTTATCGCTATAAATTTGTAACGTAACTTGAAATCTGAGATTGTGATGCCTCCTTTGCGCCTATTACCTAGGATTGCTTTGGCTTTTTTATGTCTCTTCTGGCTCCATATGAATTAAAATTATTTATGTTAAATAAAAAGTCCAAATGGAAAGAGCTGCCTAGCATTAGTGTACATTTAGGGTCACATGTCTTATATCCCAAGGTTTCTTTCACATGTTTTGGAAATGGATATATGTTTCATAAGTTATATTTGGCATATATTTTTTTATGTCCAGCCATATACTTATTATCAAAGTTTGAGGCTTAATTTCAGACTTGGTTTTTAGGTCTTTTAGTTTTATTTATTTATTTATTTATTTATTTTTTATTTAAAGAGAACAAAAAGCAAAACAGCAAAAAGGGTAGAAATAATACAGAATTAAAAAAAAACATTAAGAACTCATTACTTGATAAATTACATATTTTCTCCTTAGAAATAGTTGTTCATGTTACAAAATTAAGGCATACAAAGTGAACAAACAATGAGACTATAAACAGTTCTGTTCAACGATCCAACAAAAACTTGGTAATATGGTTATTAATCTCACACACTTAAACATACAGGCAGTTGTATCCTTTAGAACATTTTCTTTTCCTCTTTTTGTTTTTTAAGTACATTATCTGTTTAGTTATATCATGTTTCAGCTTGCTCAGTACCTTATTGATCTGTTTTTTTGTTGTTATTTCCTTTTTAATCACCTTATATAATTCTGTTGTTTTGCTTTTGAGTTTCCTGTCATCCATGTCACATGGATCAGCTTTGGTGGAGTTGGGAGTTTTTGGAGGTATTTTGTTACCCTGTTTTCTCATGTTCTATTGTTTTATTTTTATTTAATTTTTATTAACTTGGAGGTAGTAATATACAACAAAACAGGATGGAATAAAGTCAATTGAGACAGTGCGGTGAAATTGGCACAGAACATCACAGCAGGTCACCAGGACAACAGTAATAGGCACCATCGTATATCTCGTTATCTTCACAATAGTTGTTCTTCTAATAGGTACAGCAAAATCAAAAGAAATACACAACATTATAGAACACATCAAAACAGAATATTGAATAGAGCAACACAGTTAATCAGGACATAGCAAAACGGCGATAAAAATATCTGCCTTCAGAGATAGTAGAAGGAAACCTTCAAGAGATACCCTAGATAAACCTAACAAGAGATACCCAGATCCCTGGATCCCAATTGTTAATGGGGGGGGGGATATGGTGTGTTTGATTCTAAGCCCAAGCCCCGGTGGGCAGCAGGATGTTTGCTGGTTGGCTCAGCGCCCTAAGTTCCAACATGGCACGGATCTCAGGAAACGCTGTTGCTTCTTGTTTCCCCGCCCTGGGGTGGCTGCGGCTTGCCAGACCATAGCCACTTAGCAGGGCGGCAGGCTGGTTACTCGGTTTTTAAGTCTTTTAGATTAGTTATCCTGGGTGAACTTAATATTCATTCAGATATCCTTCATAGATCCACTGATACTAATATTTTTGTCTGTGCTAGGGGCCTTTTACTTTCTCTCTCTTTCTTCCAATATGTTATTTCCTATTAATGTTAAGGGAAAATATTATGGTTTGTATTTCATCCAGGTTCATTTCCAGAATGTGTCTTACACAGCCTAAAAACACTTTTCAATTTTTAATGCATCTTCATTTGTTTCTTAGGGCATACCTATTACTGCATACTATTGGAGTAGACGTACAATCATGCCACCACCATTCTGTGGACACAAACTTTCTTGGTGAACAATATCTATGTACACAAAATTTAGAGAAGTAGTAAGTGAAGAGAGTTCTGTCTTACCTTATTTAATGTTCATGGACTGTTTGAAATGCTTGATAAAAAAGGCTCTATGTCAAGTTTAGCAGATTATATCTCCCTCTTGTTGCTCCAAAACATATATTAACATATTACATGCCTCAAAGGGTCTTATGCTCCTGGGTTAATCTTGTTTTACGCAGTGTTTCCTAGAAGTATTTGATAATGGATCTCTTTTTTTAAAAAAAGGTAATGTTATTGATATTAGCACCACCTTTACATGTTTGTCTAAAAGCATACTGGTATTTTTATGGCCATAAAAACCTTCCATAGAACATGCAAATATCACATTGGGCACAGAAATTCTCTAAATATATAGCTTAAAAAAAATCTCCTGTTTGATTAATTCCTATAACACTTTTTAAACACTATGTGAGGTCGGACACATGAAGATGTACACACTACAGAAATTGTAATTTTACATGGTGTTGTATTGTTTATGCTTTGAGGACTCAGAGAAAAGTAATCACATCTGAGCTGTAGGAAGTGCTTTTAGAAGGAGGTGGGCTACCATGATGGAAGCATCTCTAGACTGAGTCACATTTGCCTGCTACGTAGGTGATCTTTCAAAACATTTGGTGACAATGTGAGTGGTAGATAATTATCTCCATTTAGAAAATTATATCCATGAGTTCTCCACTTTGAAGTGCTTGTCACTGTGATAGATAATAACTTTTCCCAGAAGAATTTACTCCTTTACCACATCTCACCTCAGTACCTCATTATGTTAGGCTTGGTTAAGACACTGGCTTTGGTCAAAGAGAGTAGGTAGGAGTAATAGTTTGTCACATTTAAACTAAAGTCTTATGAGGTCAGTTGGTTTTTCTGCTCACTCTCCTGTGAACTTTCAAATTTCTTCATAGATGCGACATTCTCAAAATATCTGCTCTTTCACCTTGGACTAATGAGTAAGACGCATGGAACAAAATATTCACAGGCTCCTGTTGGGTCATCACCCCGACCAGCATGGGCAGGCCACTCCTTTGAACAGAATGATTCAGTGACCATTACGGTACCCTGAGTACTGCCAGGGGGCTCATAGCAGTGCAACTCATACAAATGTTCTGTGGCACATGAGAGGAAGAAACCTCGGTCCTCCCCATATTCTGCAGGTTTAACTAGAACCACCACATCCTACTGTAGACCAGTGAGTGAGAGAATGAATCATTGTTTAAGTCATTGATTTTTGAGATGGTTTGTTGTGCCATACAATTATTATATGAACAATAGTTGACTATTTTACTTTTCAAGGGCAGAAATTTGCCTAGATATTTGGGAATTTATGTGCTTCATTTAATGATATTACTTTAAAAATTAATTTCTGTCACTTAAATATATTGAACATCAACTCATTTTGAGACTAAAGACACATAAATTTATGAAACAAGGAGGAAGGTTAGAGATAACAAAATTTTCAACTTCCATCTTGAAGATAAGGAAGCAGATGTTCACAAGTGTCTGACCTTATGTAACTAATTTATTCTAGAGGAGGACTAGTGGTCAGAGCTCCTGAAGCAGTTCCTCAAAGTCCCTAATGGGAGAATGTAATAAGGAGACAAAATTACCTCAGGAAATCAGCTAATTTTATGACTTTTTTTGGAAATATGTAGAAAGCAAGAAGCCTAGTAAAAGGTAATGGTAGCAGAATCTCTTTTTAAATATCCTTTGGGAGGAAACTGTCATGTGTACTTATTAGCAAGCATCATTGAGAGGCACGATTTTAATGAACATTAATATGATGATTAGACAGTGTTTTGATCTCAGCTAACCAGCAGGACACATCTTTATTGGGCAACATTGAATGTTTCTTTTGTACTTATTGAACTTCTGCATTGCTTTTGAAAATCATTGGTTCATAAGGTCACCTGCAATATTTCATCTTCCTTGCTTAAAAGCATCTTTTATGTTAACAATTTTAACTTTTTTTGCTAAAAATATGTTGAAACAATTTCTTCTTAATTAATTTGCCCTTTATTGGTGTAGGAGTTAGTAAATTTTATGTGGTTAAATCTGATAGTCTTATAGTTTTATTTTTATTTATTTTTTCTTATAGTTTTAGATATTCCCTCTTTTGACATTATGGTTTGAAAGGCTTTCTTCATTCAGAGATCAGATAAATATTTATGCATCAAAAACATTCAGTTTTGGAATTATTTTATAAACTTTTGAAAAAATAGTAGAGATTTCTCACGTATCCTGTACTCAGTTTTGTCTATTGTTAGTATTTTACCTTACTATTGTACATTTGACATTAATCAACCAATATAAATACATTATTATTAACTAAGAATATACTATATTTTAATTTCCCCATTATTTTACCTACTACACTTTTCTGTTCTAGGATCTCATTCAGAATGCCACATCATGTTTGGTCACCAGTTCTCTGTCTTCTGGGTGTGAGAGTTCCTTAGATTTTTTTATTTCTGATTACCTTGACAGTGTTGAGATGTTCTGCTCAGGTATTTTGCAGAATATCTGTCAGTATTTGTCTGATTATTTTACACAGGAGTTATGGGTTTGAGGGAAGGAATAGAGGTGAAGTGCTATTTCATCATGTCATATCAAGGGTGCACACTATCAATATGGCTCATCATAGTATTAGTATTCAACTTGGCTATTTGTAAAAACACTGTGTCTCAGTTTACTCAATTAAATTCACTTTTCACTTTTGTTTTGAAGAAAATCACTATGAATAGCTTGCACTTTACTTGTGGAGCATTATGTTTTATGTCTTTGAAAGGTCAATATCTAATAAATTATTTGAAATTTCTCTGCTAGAGATTTGTCTCTTTCATTTACTTATGTGAATATACATGTCTGTAGGGAATCATGGGCATTTTTATTATGGTTTGAGTTAGTTTCTAGATTAATTCAAGGAAGAATTGATGTCTTTACAACATTGTGTCTTTTTTTAATAACCAAAGCATGATACATCTTTTCATTAACTTGAATGTCTTTTATGATCCAGTTTTCTTCACTTGGGACTTGTACATGAACTATTAGGTTTCTTTCTATATTTTAAATTTTTTATTAATATATGTTTGTTGTACATAATGATTACATTATCATGAGGAGTTTGTAAATGTTTTTGCAACATTGTGAACTTTCAGTATGGTTTGTAAATGAATTCCATTAAAGTATAATTTTTTACATGTGGGAAAGCAACTAATATGTGCATTTTGAAACTTAGTAAGGCTTTGTTATTGGCTGTGTAATTTGGCCCTCATTAGATTATCATCTTATTCAAATAATGATGTACGCTTTTCTTCCTCAATTTTATACAATTTCTTTTTTTTTCCTATGGTATTGGTTGAGCCTTCTGATGTGTGAACTAATAAACTTTGTCTTCCAACATTACTGCAAATTACTGCAATGCTTTGTCAAACAATATATTTTAAAGATACTGCAAAAATTTTGATATTTAAAAGACCTGGTAGAACACAACTGATTCCATTATCTAATAATTATATTTGAATTTAATTCCATTTTGAGTACTTGTTAATTTATCTCTTGTAAAACAAACCATACTGTGCTTCAAACCATTATTACAGGAAAAGTATACCAATATCTCTCTTGTCTTTCACCCATTGTATAAATATACAGCCAGAGCACCCTGTTATTGCTAGTGTGGGACCACAGGAACTAAACTGACTTTAGGTACAGCATCCTACTAAACATAGCCCTTTAGTTGCCCTGTTATTTTTAAGGTTGTAGTCTAGAATCCGTGCTGAAGTAATTTTGCTGAATTCTGTTTGGCTACCAACATTGACAAAAATAAAATATTTGGTAGACATGTTGAAATGTAAAGTTTTGCTGATTTTCTGAAGTTTAATTATACTTAAATAATTTTGATTTTGAACAAACTTGTAGCCACCTGTTTTGATATAAGATGTATAACTGGAGCATGGCACCACACATCATTTACATGTTTTCCTTATCTCTTTTTGCTATATGAAAGTAGAACTTTGTTGCTGTTACATAGACCATATTGTTTAGAATACTGAAATATTTTCTGTTTGCAGATTGTTGGTCAGTAAGGATTAGAGAATTTTAATAGAGGAAACAATAGAAATAGCAAACAAAGATCTTAGCACTTGCTCTTTTATTTCTTTATATAACAATGATTTTTCTTCTTATTGCTTTGTTTATATGTTTGTATTTGTTTAGTTTCTACAATATATTTCATGGTTAGAGATGATATTCACCATTCTGTGTACAGTTTTTTAAAAGGTAATTGTTTTAGAGAAGAAAAAATTATCACCAGCAGAATCTTCAAATTTGTGTTAGTATGTTTAGTGACTATGGGACTTCTTGATTTATTCTTTTCATGGTTTTTTGATGAAAAACAAGAAATGACTTTCCAGTGACTAATATTGAAACCAGGACTCAGTTCATATCCCTCGTTGGTGTCTATTTTGATTGGCTAAATTTTTATTCTTATGGATGTTTACACAGTACTAGTGGTATTTTTTATATTATCATAAATATTTTGATAATTATCAGATAGCTATTCATTTATTGAAGAACAAGATTTTCATTCTCAAGTGCCACATGACATTTCTAGCTACTGCATCATCAAATATCATATTCCTAGTTACTGCCACATGAAATTAATTTTAGAATTTCTTTTCTACCAGAGGGAGTTGTCAATAAATATATTAAATACTAAGATTTGTTCTTAGTCAATACATTAATCAGTTTTCACTGCGTGCTCAGTCACACCCAGAGTGCTGAGAAGTGCTGCAGGTTTTATGTAAGAGTTACAGAAATCCTTTGTAGGCAGAAGTTTCTAGTCCAGTGTTCTGGGCAGTGAAAGTGAAGACCTCTAGTATTTGGAGCAACTTGAATATAAGAGTACTATTTTATTTCCTTTCTTCCAAATTCGGCATTTCCTTTTCTCATCAGGAGCATATTCTTTTTCTAATTGGAGTCTGGCATTGAAGGTTACCTTGGTTTTGCAGTTATTTACATCAGTGATGGTTCAGAAGACCGCCCAGGTTCAGCGAGTGACAAATGGTTACTGACTGTACCACATAATTAAAAAACAGGCATTGATTAGCGATGGGCTAAACCTGAAACCAAAAAGTGAGAGGCCTAGAATAGCTGGCAAAACTTCTCATCGGCTCCGGCTGAAATGGAAGATGTTTGCCCCTGCAGGCATGGCGTGAGGCCATTGTACATTTCCATTAGAGACCTGCACTGAGTCTGAGCATACCACTGAGGTTAGCCTATTTATGAAAGGCTGTTGAAAGAGGTTTCCGAGGTAATTGAAAAGAGATGTTTGTAAACTACCCTTACTTCAAACAGCGTGGCTCCACCGTCTCTCAATAGTTTGGAAATTGGTGCATTCTCGTAATCTACACATGAAATCAATCAATTTGAAATGAACACTTTACTGGCATTTAGTAAGACTTGGTTTTAGGAAAAAAACATTATTAATTGGATAGTGGCTGACTTTATTATAACAGTACCACAACTTTCTGGGCTCTCACTGTTTTCAAGGGTGCCAACCACAGGCATGTGGTCTGTCATGTCTGGAGACAGTGCACGTGGTTTCAACTGGATGCTGGCAACTACTGTTTAGTGGCAAATTTTGATTTTCTAGGAAAAAGAAATCTCAAAGACTACTTTAAAAATATGCAGTAGTAACAAAATAACACCTTACACAAATTTCCACAAGATTTTTCTCAAGACAGAATTTAATAGAAAAAAAAAACTTAAAAACTTGAAGGAAAGCTGCACCTTAACCTTATTGAAAAACTGAGTGAATTTATGTGAGCAAAATGTAAACAGATCTGTTAAAAATATTTTCCCCTAGGCAGTGTTCAATCAAGATCTGAGAGCATTAGCAAACATTGATTTCTCCCATAACACTTGTACTTATTATTGGACCTGTTTTTTGTCTTTTCTCAAGGCAGAAATTGAGATCTTATTACTCAAATGAGGTGGCCAAGTACACAAGGTGGCCATGGCCTATGGTGGTGGAAGGAAGGGGACTGCTGCACAGCTGTTCCCCAAAGTGAGAGAGAGGATCAGGGTCATTGCTATTATCTCACTTACATAATTACTTGGTCCTGAATGTTTTAACAATGTATTATTATTATTATTATTATTATTATTATTTTAAGTAAAAAGACTGATGCAAAATACTTTATCTGGATAGGAATGTAGTTGGTGCTGAACCAGCAATTAAAAATGATTTGTTATCATCCTCTTATTCTAGCACGGTTTAGAGCAAATAATTAGTTTTTAAAACCTTAACCACTAAGGTACCAAATTACAGTTTTTATGATTGATTAGGGAGAATGGTTAAGGCTTAATAATATCAATCAATGAGTAAGGTGTAATAATATCAAGTTGTATAATATGAATTAGATTTCACAATCTAGGTAATTTGGTTATGTCATTGAAGTTACTTGTTTAAAATTGGTAGGTGCAGTTCTTTTTTTGAGACAGGGACTTGCTATGCACTTTAGGAGTTCAGGTTGATATTGAACCCACAACAGAGTCTATGCTGGCCTCAAACCCTTAGTGATTCTCCTAGGTCAGCCTACCAAGTACTAGAATTACAGGCATATGCCAGCATGCCCCGTGATAGGTGCAGTTATTTGGCTATGTTTTTAACTTGTTTGAGTTAAGGAAAACCAATTTATTTAGTGACTGCTTGGTTTGCCAACAGAAAACAGACTTTTTTAAACTATAGAAAATGTTCCCAGATTAATTTGCCTGTAGGTTTGAGCAGTGAGTGGCAATTTTGTTGTTATATACTAGTCTTTGCTTCTTCAGGACAAGAGGAATCGATTGCAGGGTGTTTAGACAGACTGGGAAAAGTACAGGAATGTGACAGAAGTAAGAAAGTCCTAACAATCACTCACTTGGGAGGCTAAAGATAGCTTTCAGTGATACAGAAAACATAAAAGCCTGCGCAATTCTGCATCCTCTGGTACACATGACACAGCTTACCTTTCTTTCTATTATATGATTGAGAGGTACAGTTGTAGAGTTGTGGCATCTCTGGCCTCTTCTAAAACCACCTTAGACATTGTTCCTAGTTCTGTGGAAACATTCAACAGAGGCACCTCTGCAATTTTCCTGAATTTTAACTGAATTTCCATAGGTGACCCTAAGTTTCCTTCTGAATTTGATCCTACGTGGATTTCCTGGAATCAATGTTGGACAGCTGTTCCTCAAGTAAAGGATTACTATTGAGAATGTATAAAGAACTCAGAAAAATCAATCCTCCCAGATTTAAAGAGCTAATCAAAACATGGGCATCTGAGATGAACACATACTTCTCAGATGAAGAAGTACAAACAACAAATTAATACATGAAAAAATGTTCACGATCACTGGTTATTCAAGAGATGCAAATTCAAACAACACTGAGATTTCACCTCACACTGGAAAGAATGGCTAGTATTAAGAAATCAACCAATAACAAATGCTGGATAGGCTGTGGGGGAAAAGCAACACTTCTCCACACCTGTTGGAATGCAAACTGGTGCAACCACTGTAGAAATCACTGTGGAGATTCCTCAAAAACCTGGGATTGGAGGTCCTATTAGACCCAGCTATTCCCCTTCTGGGTATCTTCCCAAAAGAACTGAAAACATCATACCACAGCAATATATGTGCATTCATGTTTATATCAGCACAGTTTATAACAGCCAGATCTTGGAAACAACCTAAATGCCCATCATCTGAGGAATGGATGATATGATATTTCTATCTAATGGAATACTACTCATCCATAAAGAATAATTAAACTGGACACTTTTATAGGTAAATGGATGAACCTAGAGAACATCCTTATTAGTGAAATAAATAAGACATGCATGTGTAAATATCATATTGTCTTATTAGTGTGACAATGGAAAGAAAAAACATGTATATGTATATAAAAATTAAGATAAGTTAAAAAAAGAAGCATAATGGCCTGCTTTGTGATCCACATGTCCTTTTCAGAAACAAATTCAATGCCTCCTTTCATTTAGCACCTCTGTAGGTTCTGTCTTCACTTCTACATCTTGTCCCAATCTTTTTGTCCCAGAGAGAATGACCTCATCCAAAGCAGTGACTCAAGCCACACCTGCCTTTTCTTTAACTAATTCACTGAGCCATTTTGAGTTGACTTTTGTATGTCTTAAGAAATGTTTGATGTGCTATAAGGTTTGGGGTTTTTACATGTGGATACCCAGTTGTTCCAGTGTATTTATTGAAGAGAAGTAGAGAATCCTTTCTCCACTTAATTGCTTTTGCACCTTTGTCAGAAATCAATTGTCTATTATGTGGGTATCTATTCAGGGACTTCATAGTGGTACCTTGGCAGTTTGTCTATCTTGATATCAATGGTGTTTTGTCATGATTGGTGTAACTTTGTGATAAGCCATGGGATTGGGGAGGGTTGAAGCTCTAATTTTGTTCCTTTATCAAAGTTGTTTGTACTATTCTGAGTCTTTTGTATTTTACAGAAAAGTGAGAATTAAAATGTTCATTTTTATGAAAAATGATGTTGGCAATTTTATAAAAAACAACTATTTAGAAATATAAAGAACAACAATTACACACATTACAACATTTTAATTCAGGATATTCTATTACTTTTTGGGAAAAGAAGTAGAAAACATAAGTCAAGATAACATTGATCTAAACTCACAATGTGATAGGCACTGTACTAAACTAAACTTTACCTGCACTAACTTATTTGGTCTTCATAACTGTCCTATGAAGTAAATACTGTTATTATTCTCATTTTACACATAATGAAATCTTTTCACACTATAGAGAGAACTAAGTTCAAATCAAATGTTGAAGTCGCAAAATGGGTTTCCAACTTAGTTCTAGTTTATGACTCATAGATTGCATGTCAGAGTAAAGCAAAGAGAAAACACAAGAGGGAAAAGTGGAAATGAATTTATAGACTACAGACCCTGAAGCAAGATTCAAAGGTAATGTAATGCTTTGGAAGTTAAATGCTTTCCAGTAATTACCCCATTATTTTCTGGGGCTATGTAATGGAGCTAAACTTGTGACATAGGCCTGCTAATCTTAATCATTAACTTGTCTGAATTATGAGACTACTGGAGAGGTAACTGGGATGCCTAGGAGGTGAGGCCCAGGTGGAGCATGTGGGTCACTGAGGGATGCCAGTGTAGATATACAGAACGATCACATTCATCATAGGAAATTTGCACTTATCCTGATTTTTTCTTTTTTCCAATCCCCCTCCCTTACCTTCAAGATCTCTTTCTTTTCCAATTTATAAAAGCTTTATTTCAGTATTTCTTTCTTTTCTCATATTGTTTCTTTTACCTTCTTCCTCACCAACTTCATAGTTAACCTTTCCATTTCAGCATTTTTTCCCCTCATTCACAGTATCAAATGTACAATTTGGTCCTTATTGACACCTTTAGTTTCTCACACCAGAGAGATGATGCAAATGTCCAATTTATTTCACTTAAGAGTATGGTCTCAAGCTACATTTATTACTTAGAAATGTCTCAAGTTTATCATTCTTTAAGGCAGAGAAATACTACACTGTGTAAAAAACCCCCACATTTTCTTCATCTTTTCATTGGTTGATGGCCATTTGCGCTATTCCAAAATTTAAGTATTACAAGCTGTGCTGCTATAAACACACAAACACATTATTTTGCTGTGGTATGTTGCCTTTAATTTTTTGAGAAGATAGCAAAATGAAGAATAGCTGGGTCAAATGGGATCACTAGAGCTAGTATTTTGGACAGTCTCCACACTAATTTCCAAAGTGGTTGCACCAGTCTACGATTTCACCAATTGCAGGAAAGGGTTATTTTTTCCCCACAGCCCTGCCAACTTTTGTTATTGCTTTATTTCTTAATAATATCCACTCTTTCTGGAGTGAAATGGAATCTCAACATTGTCTTAATTTGTATCTCTTGAAAGACCAGTGATCTCAAACATTTTTTCATATATTTATTTGCAATTTTTACTTTTTCATCTGAGAAGTCTCTATTCATCAGATGCCCATTTTTCCCCTGAGTCTTTAAATTTGAGGGCTAAACTGTTGAGTTTTTTATATGCTCTAGATATTAGACCTCTGAGGAGCAGTAAGCAAAAAATTTTTCCCACTCTGGATTGTCTCTTCAATCTGCTGATGATTTCTTTTTCTATGCAAAAGCTTTTTAGTAAGATGAGACACCAGTTGCTTTTTCTTTGTAATATTTACCATGTGACTGGAGTTTCATTTATAAAATCCTTGCCTATGCTAATGTCCTCAAGACTTCTACCTATTCTATCTCCTGGCAAATTTAGTATTTCTGAATTTAGAATTATTTATTTATTTATTTTTAATTTTATGGAAAAGACAAAACAATATCAAAACAAATAGAATAAAGATAGCTAATACATTGTTTATTGTTATCTTCAAAGTAGTTATTCAGAGTACAAGATGTGGACATAAAAAGTTATCCAAACAATATTAGCACCAGCATTTCTTTTCAATGAGTTAAGATAATCAGTAGTAAAACTATCTTGTATTTTTCCCCTTCCTTTCTTTCCTTTTCCCCAACTCTAATTCCTCTTTCCTTTTGAATAATTTCTTCCCATTTTGCAATATCTCTTGTACATTTAAGACCTTATTCACCCTGTCAGTTTCTCATACCAGGGAGCCAATATGATGTTTACACATGTGACTCTGATTATTTCACTTATGAGTATGGTCTTAAGTTGCATGCATTTAGCTATAAATGCCTCAAGTATATCCTTCTATATGGCTGAGTAGTATCCTTTTGTATAAAAAGACCACATCCTTCAATGCCATCCCAATCAAAATACCACTAACATACCTCATAGATCTAGAGAAATCTCTCCCAAAATTCATCTGGAACCAGAAGAGACCTAGAATAGCAAAGGCAATTCTAAGTAACAAAGGCAAGGCAGGAGGCATCACAATCCCCGACTTAAAATTATACTACAAAGCTACAGTGATAAAGTCAGTATGGTACTGGAATAGAAACAGACCTGAGGATCAGTGGAATAGATTGGAAGATACAACCACAACCGCAAACTCACTGAACCACCTCATCTTTGATAAAGGGGCCAAACAGGCTCACTGGAAGAATGACAGTCTCTTTAACAAATGGTGCTGGAAAAATTGGCTGTCCATATGCAGAAGACTAAAACTAGACCCATGTCTATCACCATACACTAAACTAAAATCTAAATGGATCAAAGATCTAAATATTAAAATAGAAACACTAAAACTACTGGAAGACAAAGTAGGTAAAAACCTCAAAGATATAGGGGTAGGA